>JAZGTK010000432.1:53879-74015 GCA_036877625.1 Ambastaia sidthimunki
GTCCCCGTGTGTGTGTGTGTGTCCCCGTGTGTGTGTGTGTGTCCCCGTGTGTGTGTGTCCCCGTGTGTGTGTGTGTCCGTTCATCTTCAGCGCTGGCAGACAGAACCAGCAGGCTGCAGCCCGTCTCCTCGCACACCACTGGGGACCCTCAGTCCAACACCACATCATTGTGCTGCGTGTGCGCAAATGAATGGAAGGGTGTGCGTGCAGGACTGAATGTAATGACAGGGTGAGCTGACGACAAAAAAAATCTTGCGTGTATAAAGTGACGAAATCTGGGAATGGTGGGAAAACATGGATTGAAAGGACTTGGCTAAAGGAAAAATCACCTTCAATAGAATGACTTTTGACAATGTTATAAAAACAACATTTGATTTTCCCGTTTTCTTTTTAAACATTTGCAATTGCTGACACTGGACTGAACTTGGGTGTTGGAACAGAGTTGAACTGAAGATTAGTTGAATGGGACTTATATTTGACCCCGATTTTCTTTTTTTCCCATCTTCCCGATTTGGCTTTTAATTTTTTATTTTTTTTGTGAAGTACTGGTGTAAAATACAGGTAGATCTTCACTCTACCTTTGTTTGCCCTGTTTTATTTTTCTGTTGTTGAGAATCTGAAATCCATCTGTAGCTCTGAATTTGTTGCTTTGAGCATCACGTGATCATGTGGGGAGGTGTTACACAGATGGCCATTTTATGAGAGATTTCAGACGTGCTAAGTGGCATCCTAGTTCATTTAAGTGAGTTTTAGTTTTGTAATTCTAAGTAGCCTTTTTTGTTTGGGAGAACCTGCAGCTTTTTCTTTTACTTCTCCACTCTCTTCTGGTACCCACCGACAAGCAATTTTACACCATGTTGCTTGTGTGTTCTTGAGTGAGCTGCACTGGAGGCGTGTAAAGGTGCCAGCATCCTCACTCAACGTGTAGTGCAAACACAGTACATCTTTATTTCCTCTGTTACAGCAGTGAGGTTTAAGTTGAGGCCTCTAGCTGCCCTGCAGACTGTGTCCTGCGCCTTCACCCTCCAGTAAGACACATACAGAAACAATCGCTGTTTTCCAGTTTTACAATCATGTTTCTTCATTTGACTGTGGAGCTGTCTTTCTGTTTGCATAACCCTGAGATCACTAAATTCTCTTTTATTTACATCTTCCCCCACAGCATTTCTTTTTTGCAAATATGTAGTTTCAAAGAAAAAAAATAGATGGTATACATATCCTGTTGGACATAGACTACCGGCTCTGTACCTATTCAAATAAATATTCAAACCTGTCATTTTTACTTTTCCATGGCTGATTTCTGAGCTGTAGTGTGTGCGTTTACATGGTCAGAGATTCTTAAGTTGGCTTCATTCTGAAGATTTGGCTTCATGCTGTTAATTTACTCACCCTCAGGCCATCTGAGGTGCGGGTGACTTTTCAATAAAACCAAATCAACAGGTGCCATCACTTTGAGAGTCAAAAAAGCAGAAATGGACAACATGAAATGTATCCTCCTGGCTCCTAGTGATATATTGGTCTTATAAAGTGAAATCACAACATTTGAACCTGTAAACTGCTATTTGATAATTCATTAAAACATCTTTACTCTCAAAACATAATTTCACTCGTCCTTTTGATGCCTCAATGCTGTCTGTGATTGTCTCCAGGCACTGTGATTGTTGTACACAGACTATTGCCCACAGGATCATTTATCTTCGTCTTAAATTGGCAGCTATTCAATATGGTCATTTAAAACAATTACTTTTTTGGGACAGACTGGAGGTTGCCTAATTTCTATGTTAAATATATATTATTTATTAAATGGAAGTGTTTAGGATATTAAAAATAGCCTTCCTGTCATACTAACCGTAATGTTTAAAATGGTGAATGTAGAACAGAAAGTCCAGCCTTCAAAATGAAGGAGCCAATCACAAATCTGGAAAGTTGTCACTTTACTACATCTCTTGCCATTTGATAATTGAGAAATTGTAATTCGTTGAGTGTTTTTATTTCATCCCAATATAGGTCAAGCGCCAGTCTTTAAGGTGGATTGTGAAATTGACAAGTGCAGAGGAAACAATGATAGCAAGGTTGTTAAAATATTTGAAATTCTTAGTATTGTGAGAAACAAAATAAACTGAAGCGAGTCCAGTTGATGTTTCCGTCAGTGCAAGACTGAGATAGATTCAGAGAGGCATGTCGGTGCGTTACCACAGGTAAGTCACCACAAGTTTACCTAAAGACCAATTAATCAAACGACACTACACCGTATGAATTATGGTTTAACATGTTGTATGTTGGGGAATGCAGTGGTTCAGGGGGTGGTGCTGTAGTTCCTGGGTTTGAGTTCTTGCTGATCTGGGTGCCTTTCTGTGCAATTTTCATGTTGTGGGTTTCCCTCATAGTCCAGAGACATGTTGATCAGGTAGAATTGGGGCTAACTAGTCTGTAGCAAAAAGTGGAACCTGTTTTCCTGATACATATTAGCTTCATTGTTTTAATTAAGACTCCTCACAAAACCTCCTCACTCCCCATAAGCAGTATAGAGGATGAATGTTATCCTGTATTGTAAACAGTGGGAACATGTTTGGTAAGCACAGATGATTTCTTGCCAGCCATAAGGTTTTAGGTTTAGGTGAGAACAATGTTCTCTTTTGAAGCCAGACTGTCAAATCTTATATCTAATGTGCCTAATAACAATTTTTTTCTCTAATTGCCCTGTAAGGGACTGGCCACCTGTCCACTGTTTCATGCCACAGCCTGTGATAGGGAGAATGCTACCTGTAAGAATTTTAAGTTTTCTGAATGTTTTCAAAGGTTTTTTGTGTAATTTAAACATGTTAGTATTAGCAACAACAGCTGTAGGAAATCAGGAGCAGAGGACATAAATGAAGAACCTTATATACATTAAATTAATAAATCAAACATTTGCCAAGAAATGTAGACAATTGAAAATCATGGCTCTAAAGCGTGTAGCCGTAAACTTGTGGTGTGTAGCCACCCATGACTGTAACCTGCTAACACAGTTTACAGCTTAGCTGTAACTTAATATTTTTTTGCAATGAAAAGAAAACAGTGTGCATATAAATGAACACTTATATAAAAATAATGCACATAACTGGTATAATGTAAAAGTCATACAATAATATTAGTAATAAGAGTAATAGTAATAAATTGTCATTCTGACATACAAAGTAGAATTTCTTA
This sequence comes from Ambastaia sidthimunki, assembly GCA_036877625.1. Taxonomy (NCBI): domain Eukaryota; kingdom Metazoa; phylum Chordata; class Actinopteri; order Cypriniformes; family Botiidae; genus Ambastaia; species Ambastaia sidthimunki. The sequence goes on from JAZGTK010000432.1 coordinate 57,069, forward strand.
CCTCAAAGACCCATGGTGCTACAATTAAAAGAACAATAAAAATATTTTATCAACCATGGTTAATAACCTGGGTAAGTTATGTCCTCGATTACAGATCACAAACATCCAATCAGCTGTAAAATGAGATTTCTGAGATGCTACAAAACCACCCCCTTTTGTATCTTTCTCTCAAAAGCTTTTCTTTTTGGAAATTAACAAAACAGATTTCTCAGTGTGCACTGTTGTCTCCCATTCACAACAAAAAGAGTAAGTGCATAATCAAATTACACAATTAGGTACATTTACTGAAGAAAATGTGAGTGGTGCGTGACGTGGCAAAACTTGGGCTGCAATATTTCAAATTATTTTTTTTAAAATGAGGTTAACATGCTTTAGCATAATGCTAGTGTGACTTAGCATGATGTTAACATGGTTTACTTGTGATGTTATGAAGTTGTTAGGGTGTGGCCAGGAAGTTGCCAGGCCTATACCTAAAGCCCGCCCACGTATATCTACAATGTTCTAATGCCAAGATTTGGCTTACTCATTTCATTACATGGTTCCTAGGGTGAAGGTAGAGAGTTAAAAGTGTTAAACTAATAGACAGATGTGTGTCTGAACAAAGTAGTATTAAATTCTAGTATATTTCAGCATAACTAAACATGTTAGCATGTATTAGCATGGTGCTAACATGTTTTAGCATGATGCTAACATGTTTTAGCATGATGCTAACATGTTTTAGCATGATGCTAACATGTTTTAGCATGATGCTAGCATGTTAAATTATTTTCACATCATGATAAATTATCCTAATTGACACTAAACATGACACTAGCATGATACTAGCATTACTTAAAATATATTAGTGTGCTCAAAATGGCTAGGGTGTGGCCAGGAAGTTGATGTAGCATGATTTAACAATGCTAGGATGATGTTGGCACAAAGAAACACTAGTATGTTTTAGTATGATTTAGAAAGATACATATACTAAAATATGCCTTTTTTGTGATGTTAGAAGGTTGCTAGGGTGATCTAATTTGTTGTTCGGTTAGGGCTAGGAAGGTTTCAAGGCAATACCTAAAGCCTACTGACAGCCTACTTCATTTCATTACATGATTTCTAGGGTCTAGCTAGAAGTTAACAGGGTAAAACTAATAGAAGGGTGTGTCTGAATCAAAAGAGCCAACTCCTATGTCTCTATGATATTTGCTGAGATATAGCTAATTCATGATGGTTGCTAGGGCATGGCTGGATAGTTTCCATGGTAATAAAGACTACTTGCCAGCCTGAGTCAAGAGGCCATCTATTTGTCTCTACGATGTTCTGATGCCTGTTACCTTTTTCAAAGGAAGTCAATGGGGTGGTTGCTAGGGCACAGCTGTCAAGGTTCAGAGTTGTCCCAAAAAAATATTCTTCTCCTTTGCACATGCAGTGAGCGGCGAGAATAAATTCATGAAAATTGCGTCTTTAGAGTTGACCCAAACAGAACCTCCTGCGCACGTGCAGCACCAGTCCTGGGAAGTCAGAACACAACTGAAAACAGCTAGTCATCTCAGTAAAGTCTATCAGGCCTGCATGCCTTAACGCAAGGATTTGTTAAAGAATTGTTACGATTAACTTTCAGAAATAACAATATGCCAAGCTTCACACTATTAATTAGCCTGACTATTGTGTTAGTGTCACACACCCCACTCATCATCAATGGCAGTGCTGTGGAGTCTGTGAAAAGCACCAATTTCCTGGGGGTGCATATCACAAACGACCTGACATGGTCAACCAACACCACCTCCTTAGTCAAGAAGGCACAGCAACGCCTCCACTTCCTTCGCAGGATGAGGAGAGCTAACCTCCCTTCTTCTGCACTCACCACCTTTTACAGGGGTGCTATTGAGAGCACCCTCACCAGCGGCCTCTCAGTCTGGTACAGCAGCTGCTCTGTTGCTGACCAGAAGGCCATACAAAGAGTGGTGAGGACAGCAGAGAAGATCACTAGATCAGCCCAACCATCTATTCAGGACTTATACCCGTCCCGCTGCCGCAAGAGAGCCACCAATATCATCAAGGACCCCACCCACCCAGCACACAACCTGTTCACCCTCCTACCATCCGGCAAGCGCTACCGCAGCATGCGGTGCAAGACTACCAGACTCAGCAACAGCTCTTTCCCACAGGCCATCAGATTACTAAACTCCATCAGATAACTACTACACCTACAACGACCAATATATTTATTTATTTTTTCCCATAAAATTACATAAATGACAATCTGTTTAAGTGTTCTTCTGTCTCTTGCAGGTTGAGGGACTCTCCTGCACAGACACTCATCAGTGTGTTGCATCTGAAGACAGGAGGCTCTTTATGCACAAGAAGTTCTCATGCACAAGAACATAATAGTTTACATTTATGTAACATATCTCCATGCTGCTATTTTTGCATTCTGCACTTTACTCTATTGCACATTTTTATCATTGCACCCCAGCAATATACCTCAAGTATATATACCTCAAACTGACTTCAAGCACACAGTGTAAAATGTCTGTTTGTATATGTTGTGTTTATTGTTTATTTGATAGATGTCTGTTTGCACTTTTGTTGTATGTTGTTGTGTTATATTAATAACTGCACATTTGGAGTTTGGGGAAACACAATTTTGATCCTTTGTGTAATTACTGTTACATGGTCGGATTGACAATAAAGTTCACTTTGACTTCGCAAATCTTTGCAGATGTAGCACTCAATCAACCCAAGTGTCAATATGAATATTAAATATAGCCGAACTGTGCCCAGCCTTGGTTGCTGAAATTCACATTTTTGCACCCAAAACTGGTCATTGTTGTGATTAAGTTTAGATCAGATGAATTTTTTGGAAATGGGGGTGGTTGGATTTGAGAGGACAGACTTTGAACAGGGTAATTTTGCTGGTGAAAAAGCAATGATCCTGTGTGCTGTATGAGAAGCTTCTAAGTCAGTGGTTCTCAAACTTTATACCAAGTACCACCTCAGAAAATGTTTATCTCTCCAAGTACCACCATAATGACCAACATTAAAATAAAATAGCGTAATAAGCCTAATTATTCAGCTACAGCTATGCACAGTTCAAAAACGAGGCAGTTTTATTCCTAATAAGAATATTTATTATTGTTGGCCACTTTAAACATTGTAAATACAGTTTGAACATTAACATTGCACTGTGCTTACATAGGCAAGTAAAAAATTAAATGATTACATTAATATGTACTGTACCTAAAAGTTAAATAAAAACTGTACTGAACTTAAATGTAAAGTAAAAAATGTACAGTACTTGATTAAAAAATTAACAGGCTATATATGTGTAGCTGCGGGTAACAATAACAGCTGTAACATAACAATTGTACTAACCAAACATAACATAACAATTGGTGTCAACCAAAGCCTTTCTTGCTACGTCCAAAGCTTGTACAATGACTGCTTTCTGAAACAGAGAGAGAAACAATAAGAATAAAACAAAAATGAGGAAGAGCATTAAGAATAACAACTGTACTTAAAACACACAATTCATGTTGGTGACAACTTGCATGAGCTTAATATGATGGGTACGCATGCCTCTGTAAACCCAGTCCTGCGATGTCTGGTTCAATGGAAGTCAGCTTCAGTCTTAGGTTTGGCTCAGCATCCACCCTGCTTCTGTACTTTGTTTTTATGACAGCAAGTGAAGAGAAGCCTTCGCTTGAGAGAGAAGCCAGCCCTACCAAAGTAATCATTGTTAACACCTGTGCTCGGTTCAGTCTCGTCCTTCAGTTCTTGTGCTTGAAACATTCTCCTCCTGATCCACACTTCTTCTGCCAGATTGAAGCCACGATAGCAGTTTTGTTGACCTTTTCATCATTTAGCCACCTTGCAAACTTTTGTTTTAACATTAAAAGTGTTTTAACATTAATTTATATTTAATTCAGTGATTCCTCTGCGTGCCACTAGAGGTGCGCGTACCACACTTTGAGAATTAGTGTTCTAAGTGACTGCTGTGTCAGAAAAATTGCTTGTCCAGTAAGACAGGTGCATTAACTCTGCATGCCCATATGTGCACGTGCCAAACTATGTGCAAAACATTTAATTCAATTCAATTCAGTTTTATTTTATAGTTTTTTTTTTTACAATGTTACATTGCTTCAAAGCAGCTTTACATAAAATATAAGATAAATTAAGGCATTAAACAGATTGAAAAAAAATAAAATGAATACAAATTCTACACAATATATGGTATTAAAATACACACAGGACAAAATACATACAAGTAATGTATGTTAGAATGAATATTTTGATTGAATGACTACAGAATCCTAAGCTAAGTATATGTCAGCAGTCTCCCAGTAAGCAAGCCAACAGGGCGACAGTGGCAAGGAACCAAAACTCCTTGGGAGAAACCAGGCTTAGCTGGGAGGGCCAGTTCTCCTCTGACACGTTAAAGCTGCAATTTGTAACTTTCCTGGATGTAAATGTAGTGCTGGTCTTAGCAATTTATAATTTTATTGATTCAAAACTATTGGGTCTGATTGTGTCAAACACTAAGGAATGTTACAAGCACAGGCGGCAGAATGTTACCAATTGCAGCTACAACATCTCACTGCTGTGACAGAGCAGGGAACAAATATGAAATTAAGCTAATCTAGGGGTTGGTAAGGGGTTGATCTGTCACTTGTTGTTCCATCATGTCTCCGCCACCATCCAGGCCCGACGCAACTGGCTACAGGACCTTGGGGAAATAAAAGACAGACAGACTTAGTGCGAGCCAGGAGATCTGTTCTTATGGGAAGTGTTCCCGGTCCCAGTTACCTAATTAATGCAGCCTAACAACCCCTTAAGGGATTTGAGTGATAAATCCATAGGACTATGTGTAGGCTAGATTAAAGAGGCGAGTCTTCAATCTAGATTTAAACTGACATAATGTATCTGCCTCCCGGACAACACTGGGTAAACTGTTCCAGAGTTTGGGTGCCAAATATGAAAAAGATCTACCACCTGCGCTTGATTTTGAGATTCTTGGTATTATTAGCTGGCCAGAGTTTTTCGATTGCAGTGAATGTGAAGGACTGTAATAAGAGAGGAACTCACTCAAGTACTGAGGAGCTAGACCATTCAGGGCCTTGTAGGTAATTAACATTTTAAATTTTAAAGTTTATACGGTATTTAATACATAGCCAGGGCAGTCTTCACAGAACCGGGCTAATGTGGTCATACTTGTACGTGCTAGTAAGGACTCTGGCTGCTGCACTTTGGACTATTTGGAGTTTTTGTATTAAACCTGCAGGACAGCCACCTAATAAAGCATTGCAATAATCAAGCCTTGATGTCATGAATGCATGAGAGCATGTGTCGTAGTTTTGATATATTTTTAAGGTGAAAAATGCAGTTTTACAAATATGGGAAATGTGGTTTTTGCTATCGAAAAGGACACCCAAATTCTTAGCTGATGTAGCAGGCTTTATAGAGCATCCATCAATGCTAAAACAGTATTCTTGGTTGTTCTGTGTGGAAGATTTTGATGCAATAACTAACACTTCTTAGTTTTGCCTGAATTTAATAATAGAAATTTGCTAGTCATCCAGGTTTTAATATCGACTATACATTGATATTTTGATTAAGTTATTTGTCTCATTCGGCCTTGAAGAAATATACAGCTAGGTATCATCAGCATAACGATGAAAATTAACTCCATGACTCCTAATAATTGCTTCCAGAGGTAGCATGTACAAAGTGAACAGTAAAGGCCCAAGCACTGAGCCCTGTGGCACTCCATACTGAACTTTGATGATTGATGACACCTTTTCAATAGAAGCTACAAACTGGAAATGGCCAGATAGATTTTATACATATAGATTTACGTAATAAATTCCCCAATGCGCATAAAAAGTTATGTAACTTTGTCTCAATAACTGGTGCACAGCACAGCAAGATGCACAGTAAAGCAAGATGACATTACCATGTTTAATGCGTTTTGTCTGCGTTTTCCAAAGTTATATCCAAGAAAGTCCTACAGTGTCAACTTCCATTATTGTCATATTTGGGGCCAATTTACCAGGAGAGTACGATTTTGTTCAACAACATGAAAATGGTGATGTATTTGCTTTAAGTTAACTTTGGATGCAAACACAGTGTCTTGATGGAACTGTTTTAGATGTGTGCGAATTGTCTCATATGTAACAGGCCATGATGGAGACGTTCTTAAAGTCAAGCGCAGCATCAATCTCATCCATGAAGTAGAGTGGTGTGGGCTTGAAGTGATGAAGGGCAAACACCAGAGCCAGTAAGCTTTCTTTGGAGGACGCACACTGATATCAGGTATAAAAATACACAGTTCAATTTCACATACTGATCACCAACCTCGGGGTGTTGCATGTTGATTTTCAACACTGTTAACAAAATTTGGGATGTCTTCGTGTGAATTCGGGTTAGAGTTAGGGAGTTCCGGATGCCGCCATTCAGCTAGACAAGCTAACCTCGTTTTGTGCCGACAGAAACAGCTCTGTGCGTTAAGGCTCGCGGCGGTGGCTTCTGTGTTTACATCAACATGGAATGGTGCAAAAACTCTGTGCTAGTTTCTAGTTACTGCTCATCGCTGTTTGAGTTTGTGACTGTTAGATGCAGACCTTTTAATTTACCACGGGAATTCACTATAGTGCTCATTATCAGAGTTTACATCCCACTCAGCGCGAACGCTAGTGATGCACTCTGCGAACTGTATGGGGCTATTAGCGAACTGCAGAACTCAAACCCAGACAAACTGTTTATTGTTCCAGGAGATTTCAACCATGCAAACCTCAAGTTAGTGCTCCCTAAATATCATCAGCATGTGGACTTTACAATGAGGGGGAAAAACACACTGGATCTTGTTTACACAAACATCCCCAGTGTGTACCGGACGGAGCCCCGCCCCCACCTCGGCATCTCAGAACACAGCTGTTATGCTAATTCCAGCATACAGACCACTCGTCCGGTGCTCAAAACCAGTTCTGAAGCAGATGAAAACCTGGCCAGCAGGAGCCATCTCTGCTCTTCAGGACTGTTTTGAACTCACTACACGCTCCAACCAGAAGCTGTGGATGACAGCAGAGGTGCGTGCGCTACTGAGAACCCGAGACTCCGCCTTCAGGGCAGGCGACAAGGCAGCCCTAAAAACATTGAGGGCCATCAGAGGCAAAGCGCGCACACGATCAGAGAATCCACAGCCACTTCAAGACCAGCAGACACACGGCGCATGTGGCAGGGCATCCAGGCCATCACCAACTACAGGTCAACACCACCTTTCTGGGACAGTGATGCCTCACTTTTAGATGCGTTGAACGACTTCTACGCTCGGTTTGAGGCACTGTCCCAGTGCTCGGTGTAACACAAGGAAGACCACGCCTCCCCCCCAATGACAGGTGCTGTGTCTAACCACGGCCAATGTGAGGAAGACTCTACACAGAGTAAATCCGCAGAAGGCTGCTGGACCAGACAATATTCCTGGTAGGGTGCACAGAGGATGTGCAGAGCAACTGGCAGATGTTTTCACAGACATCTTTAACATCTCTCTGAGCAGCACCGTAGTTCCAACGCGCTTCAAGGCCACCACCATCTTTCCTGTGCCAAAAAAGTCTCCAGTGTCCTGACTCAATGATAACTGTCCCGTTGCACTTACACCTGTCATCATGAAGTGCTTTGAGAGGCTCATCTTGAGGCACATTAAGACCCTGCTGCCCCCCTCACTAGACCCCCTGGAACTCGCTTAATGCCCCAATCGCTCAACAGACGATGCCATTGTAAGGGTGGTTTCACTACAGTGGTTCAAGCTGTAGGAATGCCGAAATGACTAGAAAATTGTTAACAGCAAGATGGTATAAAACTATTTCTGTATTTTCTGTCAGTTTCCACCCTTCTGCTACTTATACCAATGACGGAAATAAGCGCAGTTATGATAGCTAAATGTGGGAGAATGAAAGAATGAAAGATAGCTAAAGCAGGAAAGACAGAGAGAACAACTGAGGCCTGGAAGTTGGGCGTAGTGGCCTGAACCCCAGAGCTCAGGTAAAGAGGAGTGCAAAGAAAAGAGCACATAGGTAAAAGAGAGCAAAGAACAAGAGAGCCAAGGAAAAAGAGCCAACAGGAAAAGAGACAGAAACAAAAGACAACCAAAGTGACCAATCAGAAGACCATGTTTAACCTCCACCGTACTGGACAAATGGCAGACCCCACACACACACAATACAAACAGATCAGCCAAAAGCCTTTGATTGCTATCAGTTCAACTGCGGGTTCAGGAATGCAAAGGGTCACTTTAGGCAAGATAAAGGGGTTGTAAGTTCCATTTAATTTTCAACCCTACAATTCCCCTCTTGGCACCTTGGGCCACACCTAAGTAGCTCATGGTGACACATTCCATAATATGCTTTTAATTGTGTATGTAGATGTTATCTTCAGACTAGGGCTGTGAATTAAACGCGTTAATTAGATTAATTAACCATGGGGTTAGGGTTAATCATACACTCAGCATTGGCGGTGACAAGTCGTGCACCATGGAAGACCAAGAAGACGCAGATCTGCATGGCCTTCTGAAGGGAAAATTTAAGTATAAATCAGATGCCAGTGGAGCCACTGATAAAACGAAAGTAATTTGCGTTGTCTGTAACAAGGAATTTTCACATCATCGAAGCAGTTCAAGCTTAAAGTACCACCTGAACTCGAAGCATGTTTTAGTGAGCACTGCAGTCAGCTGAAGCTAAATTCTAAAAATCTAGGTGTTACTGTGCACATCATCGATTGTGACTGGAAACTTAAGTCATCCGCGTTAACTGTACTAAGGTCAGTCACATGGCACTATGCTGACGCATGTGCCGAACAGTTCCTAACGGTGGCTGACGAGTGGGGCATCCGAGAAAAAGTGACCACCATCGGAACGGACATCGCACGCAATATGATCGCAGCGGCAAGGAAGCTCCCGTTTCATCACATGCCGTGCGCCGCTCACGTATTACAGAGGACAATCACCGTTTGCCTCTCTGACAGTGGGTTCGCTGATACGTTGACAAAGTGTCGCAAAATTGTTGGACATTTTAAACACAGCCCTGCTAATACAGAGGAGCTGCACCAACAACAAACTGCACTCGGACAACAGAGAGCGCAGCTGATACAGGATGTTTCGACGCGGTGGAATTCGTCACTTGAAATGGTCACCTGTCTCTTACGGAATGAAGAGGCTGTCAAGGCTACTTTGGCCAAACTAAAACACAAATTAGTCATGCTGACCGCAACTGAGTGGGAGAAACTGCGCAAGTTACAGATGCTTCTTGAACCATGAAAGTAAGTCTGCCACATTCTCACCCACCTCAATTATATTAGTGTTGCATGTTCAAATTGCCCTTGCATGCTTTCATTTTATATTTGTTCGTGGTTTTAATTTTATTTGTTAGACTATATAATTTTCTTTACAAGTAGCATCACATAATATCACTACCAAATGCTCGTACTGAGATATGAAGTAAATTTTAAATTACACTTTATAAAGTGATATTAAATGAACTCTTGCTTAAACTAAATGCACTGAACTTTTATGGTTCTTATTAATATTCTCCTTCAGGTATGTGACTGATCTCCTTGGAGGTGAGGCTTATGTCTCCTGCTCTGTAGTGCTGCCTGCATTCTGCCACCTTAACCTTAATGCGTGTCTCAGATGATGATCCAGCATATGCAGCACGGTTCAAGACTGCCTTCAACAAAGACCTTGCAGAACGGCAAGCTGACATGAATGTTAAATGGCTAAAACTTGCTTCAGCGCTTGACCCACGTTTTAAGAGGAGAGAGAGAACAGGTGTGGTTCAGCCTCGAGAAAATACTACAAGAAGCAGACACCATCGCAGAAACTCCACAACCTTGTGAGGAACATGAGCCAGCTAAGAAGAACAGAAAACTCCTGCTGGGTTCAGACTCCGATTCAGAAGAGGAAAATCACCTTAGCAATGCTCTACATCGCTACAGGGCTGAGCTCTGTATTGGGATGGATGAATGTCCTCTAAAGTGGTGGTCAGCTCACACAGGGGCCCATGTTAAACTGTCTTCCCTAGCTCGCAAATATTTGGCCACCCCTGCAACCACTATACCATGCGAAAGACTTTTCTCACTGGCTGGCACTGTTGTGCAGAAGAAGAGGGCATCTTTGAACTCAGAAAATGTAAACAAGTTAGTTTGTCTTAGCAGCTGGTTAAAAGAGAAATAAGAAAAAAGGCGAGTTTCCCATAACATAAGGGACATGGTCGTTATGGTCAGTATAGCCTAGTTAGGCCTGTTCAGTAATAAACAAAATTGTCATTGTTACCCAAGTCACAGGTTTTGTGTAATTAAAAAAAAAAGAACTGCCATGGCCATTGTAACCCATGTCATTGGTTTCTTCAAATTCTCAAAAACACAGTAAAATAATTCAGTAGGTTTATGTTCAATAATAAAATCATGACCATTATAACCTAATTCATAAGTTTGTGTTGAGCAATAAAAAAAAGCCAAGTTGACCATTTGTGTTAAATAATAAATGGTAAAAATCATTTTCTTGAAATGCCTGTTCAATGTTCATTCAATAATTACTTTAAATAATATTTTGGGGGCAATTCCACAGCAAATATTTGTGTGTGATTAAATAGATTAATTAATCGCCACACCATGTAATTAATTAGATTAAAACTTTTAATCGCTTGACAGCCCTACTTCAGACTTCTGTTCAGATCTTGTGCTGGTCAATCTTGAAGACTTTGTTTTTTCAGTCCTGCTTGAGAGGGCTTCATTGAATGGTGTTGCACCTTTTGTAGATATGCAAACTTCCATCAAATTCTTCACACCTCCACAAGAACAGGCACTAAAGATGAAGACCTTTTCCCTTCTTCAAACAAAACAAAGGATGTGAAGCAACAGGGATCCTGTGATTCAAGCATATAGCACAACAAAATACTTGTCAGGTTACTCGTAAGCCAAATCAGAATTTGAAACCTGTTCCGTTAATTCCAATTCCAGCAAACTGTGAACCCTTTGAACATGTGCTGGTGGATTGTGTGGGGCCTCTACCATGTTCAAAGTCAGGAAGCAAATATCTACTTACAGTTATGTGTCTAGCTACGTACTTTCCTTCTGCCTATCCTTTGCGCACAATTACATCATGGTCATTTGTAAGAGCTTTGTCTCAGTTTGTCAATTTTTGGCATTCCAAAAGTTATTCAAAGTGATCAGGGTACAAACCTTACTTCTCATCTTTTCCAACAAGTTTTGAAACAACTAAAAATTAAACAATCTTGCTAGTGCATATCATCCACAAAGCCAAGCAACGTTGGAGAGGTTTTATCAAACTTTAAAATCTCTCCTCCGCGCTTATTGTGTACAGCTGGATAAGGATTGGGAGGAGGGATTGCCCTGGTTATTATTGGCTGCACGTGAGGTTGTGCAAGAAAGCACTGGATTTAGTCCTAATGACTTAGTTTTTGGTCAAAGTTTGTGGGCTTTTGGCAGTGCTTTAAAATTCTGTTAAAAGTTCAGATTCACCAAAAGATTTGCTTTTGTATGTTACAGGATTTTGTCAGAGGTTGGTACAGGCAAGACACTTGGCCAGTATTAAACTTGAAAAGCAGCAGAGGAATATAAAACGGTTGTATGAGCGCAAAATTGAACACCGTGTTTTTGAGCCAGGAGACCAGGTTCTTGTGTCATGTCTTTTGCAATCTTCTGCAAAATTTGAGGACCCATAAGTGATAAAATGTAGACTGACTGACGAAAATTATATAGTGGCAACTCCGCATCGGAGGAGGTCTACTCAGTTATATCATGTGAATTTGTTAAAACCTTATTATGAGAAGTCTGGGGTAAATGCTGAAAGTTCTGTTCATTCAGTACTACTTGCGATGGCCAATGTTAAGAACTGCTGTGTAGAGGAGAAGGGCTTGAAAAAAAGGGGGTTATGGACCTGATGATAGTGTTTTACGTGGTAGATTAAACAATACGGAGTTTTTAAAAAAACTTGCTGCTACTCTGGTTCATTTGTCGCCATCACAGTCTGCTGATTTGATTTCTTTGATACAGAGTTTTCCAGAATTGTTTGGGGACACACCAACGCGAACTGACTGGGTTAAACATGATACTGATGTCAGTGGTGCTTCACCTATCAAGCAACGTTATTATCGCGTGTCACCAGAGAAACGAAAGCTGATGGAAGCTGAAATCGGATACATGTTGGAAAATTAAATAGCGGTTCCTTCAAATTCAGACTGGGCATCTCCTTGCCTGCTGGTGGTAAAATCTGATGGTTCTGTAAGGTTTTGCACAGATTTTCGTAAACTCAATAGTGTGACAAAGCCTGACTGTTTCCCAATTCCGAGAGTTGATGACTGTATTGATCAGGTTGGTTCTGGCAAATTTGTAACCAAGCTTGACCTGCTGAGAGGGTATTGGCAGGTGCCGTTGACTCCAACAGCTAAGGAAACATCTACATTTATTATTCCATCAGGTTTTTTTTCTTACAAGGTTATGAGTTTTGGTTTAAGAAATGCACCTGCCACCTTTCAGCGGCTGATGAACCGAGTAGTTTCAGGGATTGAAGGATGTGCAGTGCATTTAGATGACCTTGTGGTGTTTAGTGATAGTTGGGATTCACACTTAAAGCGCTTGGGTGCTGTCCTGAAGCGGTTGTCAAAAGCTAAATTGACAGTGAATCTGGCAAAATGTAGTTTTGCTCAGGCTACTATAATCTATCTTGGTAAAGTGGTAGGGAGTGGAGGTGTTCGGCCATTAAGTGCCAAAGTTCAGGCCATTTGTGATTATCCTGTTCCAACTACAAAAAAAAGAGCTTATGCAGTTTTTAGGGTTGGTAGGGTACTACCTTTCCTTCTGCCACAATTTCTCTTCAGTTGTGGCACCACTTACTGATCTTACTGAAGGCCAAGGCGAAATTTGTTTGGTCATCAAATTGTGCACTGGCTTTTGATAATGTCAAATCTTTAGTGTCTTCTTCTACTGTGCTTGCTGGTCCTTGTTTTGATAGGCCTTTCTCTTTACATGTAGATGCAAGCCAAGTTGGTGCAGGGGCTGTCCTTCAGCAGGATGATGAGGAGGGCGTGGTCCGCCCTGTCAGTTTCTTTTTCTGCAAGTTTAACTCTTACCAACTAAATTATTCTGTGGTAGAAAAGGAAGCTCTGGCTTTGATTTGGGCATTACAGCATTTTAATGTTTATGTTGGCTCGGGTCAACCAGTTGTTGTTTACACAGACCACAACCCATTGACATTTCTGAATTCTTTTCATTGCCCGAATCAAAGACTTATTTGTTGGTCTTTTTTTTTACAGGCTTATTCCCTTGATATTCGACATGTTCGAGGACCTGAGAATATTGTTGCTGATGCCCTGTCACGTGCTCCTCTTGGGTAATTAAAGTAATGTTAAATATTTTGTTTGTTTTTGTTTTGTATATTACAGGGATTCTTGACTGACCCCTGTCTTAAGGGGTGGGGTGTGATGAACGTTCCTCCTGGTTTGATTTGTGGAATTGCTGGTGCAATTGCCCTGCCTTCGAACTAATGGGATGGGATCATCGAGGACATCTGTTGTTGGTTTTCTGCCTTACCTTTATAAAGAGCAGTATGTGCATTGCCTTGGGTGAGCTGCACTTTTTTTGTTTTGATTGGCGTTTATTGTTTGGTTTACTTTATACATCCAACATTACTACAGTCCATCACATTCGTGCATACACGTACTTTACAATACTGATTCCTGACCAGTTCATGTTACAGTATTTCTTTTTTTTTGTGTAGTTTTATTTTAATAAATTGTATACTATTGGCACTTCTTGTGTGGCCCCGTTTTTGTTACGTCCTTTTGAGCCATGGGGGCGTAACAGCATGTCAAACACCAATCAAAGACTCATGCGTTGGTCATTACTGATTCAGGGTTATAACTTGGAAATACGCCACAAGAAGGTTCTTGACAATGTTATTGCTGACGCTCTGTCATGAGCTTATTAATTCTGTCATTTTGTGTGTGTCAAAAATGTGATTTTGACTTTTATGGGTGGGGGTGTTACGTCTGGAGACGTATTTGTTTGCTGTGTGTTTCTCTTTTTTTTTCTATCTATTTTTATTCCTAATAGGTTGCCCCGCCTATGCGTGGAGGCGTGCGGCCTGATTGGCTGAGTTTGGGTCCCCGCGTCCTTTAAATTCGCCTGTGACGGCGTCTTCGAAAGAGAAGGGGGCTGTGTGAGATTGAGTCAGAGAATCACAGTGTTTATTTAAAAAAAACAATTATTCCTATCGTTATTGTGTAGAACGTTGTGTACGTCTTGTGAACCCCCTCCCCTCCGTTTTCCATAAAAGTGATCCCTTTATGTGTATTTCGTTTGTTTTCGTTCCGTTGTTTTTTTTTTCCTAATATATTGTAAATATTGTACATAGTTTGTCTGTTACCTCCTCCCACCTTGGAAGCCGTAGGGGCTGGGTGCCGTTTCTTTGTTTTTGTATATACATTTTTTTAATGTGTTTTGGGGCTAGTTCTTTGTATTTTCATTACTTTTTGTTGTTGGGTTATTTAGTCATGTGTCTGTGTTTAGTGTAGCTTCTTTTGGTTTGCTGTTTTGGCCTTGCCCTGCCCTGAAGTCTTTTGCTTCTTTGTTGTGTGTTGGTGTGAGATAGAAAAACATTTAAAAAATTAAGGAGGTTAAAGGCAACTTGTTGTGATACGCGATACGTAATTTTAATTCAAATTTCTTGATTTCTTTCTTTTTTTTTGTGTTGCACCCCCGACCCTAGACCGGGGGTCGTAACAGTTATTGCAACAGGGAGCCAGTATGATATTATGAGTGTTGTGTTGTGATCTGGCTACTTTTTCACAGCAGTGTTTCCTATTAGGGAGCATGGTAAAAGTGCTACTGAATCCTGTTTTAAGGAAAGCATTTTCATAGTTAATGTAATTATGTGACATTGTACCCACATGGCATTTTTGTGCTCCTCTGTTGGGTCTGACTACAGCTATACAGAAAATAGCAGTGTACCACTTAGGAGACAAACTTTCAACATAGTAACACATGCAGCTTGAAACTGATAATTTCAAGAAAAGCATCAATTTTTATCAAGTTTTTTTTATCAAGGCTTGACAACACCTGTCCAGTTACCTCACACAGCTGCATGCAATACATGTAGTTTAAAGCTTCTTTAAATTTAAAGTTTAAATTATTTCACCATGTTTTGATTTCCTTTGTTTACTACCAACTGTGCTCCACCATGTGAGCAATTCTTCAACTGTAGAATCAGTTGAGACCTTTTCTATTAAGTTTACAAACTGTAGGTCCAACTTTCTCATTCCATAATGCAAACAATATTTCATTGCTGCTTTTATTCCCTTCCATCCCTGAGAAGATAATCTGAAATATGTTTGGATTGTACAGAAATGGGACTATTTAATTTAATTTAGATCCTTTTACGTTCTGTTTCATAAAATTCATGCAAATGGAGACTTTTCCTACCATACCATAAAGTAATGAAAACAGACTTACCCACTCTGTGGTCAGAAGCATAGTTTATATTAATACATTTAGGTGTTTTTTATATCTTCAGTTTTGCACATTCTTCAACTAACTGTAGAAAAAAGAACAGATCAGTCAAAGTCCTAATATTCATCCATGTTCTCTATATGTATTAGGTTATTATCTAAATAAAGATATTTAAAAATGACATGAGAAAACTTCGGTGAGTGATGGCGCATGTAAATCGCTGAATTTTGTACTGCTGAAGCTACAGAGACATCATTAAAGTGTCTGTGTGATAAATGTAGTGTGGTGAGGTGCTGTAGATCTGGACCTCTTTCTCCCAGTGTTTGATCTTGTTGTAACATTCAGTGATGGTGGCGTCAATGTGCTCTACTTTCAGCCGAACATTCAGAGACTCTTTCTAAAGGGCATGTTCTTGCTCCTGAAGAGCCTTGATCTCCTGCAGGACTCCACGATGCTGCTCCTTAACCTCAGGCAGGGCCACCTACACAACACACACAGTTCACATACTTTTCTTCACATGACTTCTGTCTAAGAGACTGGATACAGGAAGTACCTTGGCCTGCTGGTACGTCTGCATGATCTCTCCTGCCTGCTCCTCTAGTGTTTTCAGTTGCTAAAAACCTGAAAGGTAAAGCAGTGTAAGAAACAACGGGCTCTGTGTTACTCTCACAGCAGACATGCATGTTTTGAAGTGATGGTGCCTAATACAAGTAATCAAGCATGACTGACATTTTTATTGGCTACTGTATATAGGACTTCTGATCAAAAATAGCTACTTAGGTCATAATTGTTGGAGATTTTAACATCCACATAGATAACAGTAAAGATGCACAGGGTATGGCTGTCAAAAACATTCCAAACAACTCTACTGGAGCTTCCTATGTGTCAGGACCCACTCATCACAATTGTCCTTCCTTCCCACTCCTCCCCTGGACTGCGCTCACACTTGCACTTAACTTTCCGAGCTGAAGCACGCTTATGTCATTAACAACTTTTTGTTTTGAGAAAAAGCACTTTTGCTAATACTCTGCCTAACAGATTTATTTTATGCCACCTCGTTGTCCAATAGCGACCCGGCTTGGACACGACGACTTGGTTTCCACGTCTAACGTGGGTTATTTATTTGTCCGGAAGATCAGTTGAAGGCGCACTACCTACTACTAAGACTAGAGGTCAGTCTGTCTAGAGTGTTTAACACTTTCCATCTTACTCTGACTTCCCTTGTTGTTTGTTTGGGCAATAGCGCCACCTGTGTGGGTAGTCTAGTCTCAGTCTCATCTGTTTCAATCTATTACGTATTGATTGTTATTATTCAAGCAATAATAATTAATATGTCACTGCTTTACCAATTCAGTTTTACTGAACTTTACTCTCCCTTACTTGCTCCTTACTAATCCTTACAATCTCCTCTGTTTTAAAGATTATATTTAATTGAATTTGAATTACAAT
>JAZGTK010000433.1:0-73990 GCA_036877625.1 Ambastaia sidthimunki
GACAAAATCCGCAATAATGGATAAATTTGTAACGATTTGGGGAAAAACTGATTGTCACACATTTGGCCTCCAAAACCTGAAACTCACGCCTAACCTTCCAATGACTGAGATCTGCGGGTAATTCAGTTCAATGTCACCCCCATTTCTCACCTAAGTCACCAGAGCATGAAATGCTGCTGTTGGCACAGACAGCCGCGGGTCACTGCTGCCTGCTGACTGTCCAATGCACCAGAGTACAGCCATGAACAATGGCTGTGTCTGAAATCACCTACTTCCATACTATATAGTAGATGAAAATAAGTATGCGTAAAAAACAGCATGTACGAAACCTTAGTATGCAAAAACAGTAGATGAGAAATACCCGGATGGTCTACAGCTTCTGACAGGATTTTTAAACATGCGCTGGATGAACACTATTCAATCCCATGAGCCCACAGGAGCTGAGAGGCCCCCAAACTGAAAAACTGCTGGGCGGCTTTTTCAAGTGTAAGTGATATAAGAAGTAAAAATTATTTTTCTTTTGGTGAAATTGTGCTGCTAAATAACACCTGAGTGAATTATTTTCACAGTTGTTGTATGTACTTCATAGCTGAAGGAACATATGGGTAACATGACAAAGAAAACATGGTGCATGTATTATGTTCTGAAAGTATCTAAACTGCACCTATACATACTGTATAGAATACATTGTTTTAACAGTCCATAAGTGGGAATTGATTTAGTATGTATTGTCACAGTGTGCGATTTTGGATGCAGGCAGTGCAGTCCCTCTTAACATGCAGGAACTGAAACTCAATGAATCCTGTATGTCTGTTTATCTTTACAGTATGATACTGCATGGTTATCATGCTAATTTACTATGGGACTTCCATGCTAGTACATTACATGAGTAATTCAAGAAAGACATGATGATACCATCTCCAAAAATAGAATATAAACAACATGATACTTTTTGTGAGTGTATGAGCAGTCCAAAAATATAATATACTGTGTCCTCAGTGTTTCAATAATGCATTTGACAGAACAAGAGATACATTCTCAGAAAATGGATACAAATATTAATAATGAATGCGTACACATACTTGCAGAAAATATAATGCAAAAATCACTGGCAAAATACAATATTAACATTAAAAATGATCTTGTGCTAAACTCTGTTCCCAGCAGAATGTGTGTGTTTTGTGAGTGTGTGTATTTTATGAGTGTGTATTGCATCATACAGTAGAGCAGAAAGGTCTTTAGGGGAAAATCAAAGTTCCCCTTTTCTGTTTAACCAAGTATTGTTTCGAGTAAAAGAAAGCAGTTGTTTGTCTTTCCTGTTTCTCTGTAAACATGAATAATTCTTAAGCAGAATATACAGTATCCTGTTTTTCCAGTTACGCTTAATTTACTCAAATATAAGACAGCAGTATTTAAAATGTACAGTACAAGATATGATCCATAAAAACTTCTGAATCACTGATTTACCCCAACATGCATTTAAAACATCTATGTCCAAATCAAATAAAAGTGCATCATGGGAATTGGAAATAACTTTGAATGTAAGACAAACTGTATCTGAAGCAGTTTCCTGAACAGAGAATCTTTCCCTTGTGAAATGTGCTAAACTGGCCATAAGCGAGCAACAGAAGAGGAACTATTAAGAGAAAAGAGAGTGTGTCTCCAAACACCACATGCAGAAGTCACCGAGACTCAGAAGATCCACCAGATTTCCTCTCATAACTCAATATAACCTTGTTATACAAGATACAAGACAAAATCTGCAAAAGAACAAACTGGAAAATATGCTGTGGGGTTACACACACACACACACACACACACACACACACAGTGTTTGTATTGAGGTTTTGTGTTATGGATGCACTACAATTCTCCCTCATCTGGGATTGTAAGACTTTTAAAGCAGATTTTTATTTTTAATATATTTAGACTCATATATTGAGATTTCCTTCTTCATGTTCTCTGTGTTCCTGTGTCTGCTGGTCCATTTCTACAGTCTGTATTCCTTGCTCTTCTGTCCCTGATGGTCCGAGCAGGATATTAAAGGTCAAGTGTGTCTTTTGCACCACCAGATTAATGACTGCTCCCCCTATTTCCCCCACATCTACTATCCTGCCATCTTCTATCCTCACTGACCCGGAGGGGTGTGTGTTATTACCATGACTCCGCCCCTTACCTGGACCACACCCATTCATCACTCCCTCACCCTCCCTGTGTACCTTAATAATGCTTTAATTCCAATTTTTAGATTTATTTTATATTTAAATAACCACAAGCGTAAACAAGCACATTTAATTATGTTTGCTTACTTTTTACTTTTAAATTTGCATTGTGTTTATAATATATACATATAAAATGTGTTTTTTAACACACACACACACACACACACATATATATATATTATAAGTATTTAAACATACTAAGTTTGTTTAAGCAGATGTGAGCTGACTCCTTGAATTCTTCATTGCTGCCTACTTTTAAAACCCCATTATTACTGTCGTACCCGCAGCCATTCAGTTTGTGAAGGACTCATTTAAGCTTTAGATAAGAGCTACAAGAGGAAGCTGTCTGAAATGACTCGCTCTCTTTGTCTTTTGGCAGCTTAGCTGTAACGTGCAAATACAATTTTATTCTGACGAGTTGAGAAATTAATTAGCCTCACGTTGCTAAAACAATAAACTCTTCAACACATCACCAAACAATAACCTCCAACATGGAACAGACGTATAGAAGCATAAAATTAAGGACAGGCTGTTGTAAACAGGGATGTGAGGTCTGTATGAAAGAGCGCATCATTAAACACATGAAACCTTTTACAGCAACAATAACAAGTAAAGTTTAGAAGCAGCGAGAAACTTTGCCAAATGTGACTGTAAGTGTTGGGCCTTCTGTTTTTAGAGTCAAATGTTGAGATCCACTGTTCTACAACAGAGCTTATTAATATATATTCAATATCTATGTTAAGTATATACAATTTAAAATGTGATTTAACCTAGAAATGTGAATATAACACACATATCTTATCTAAAACTTCCAGAAAAAGGCCAGTCAAGGGGTTGAACATGTGACAAGATCAGCTTAGACCAGCCTGAATTTTCATATTGGTTTATGGTGGTTTGTTCAGGATTAGCTGGTCTAGAAAATTAAAGAAATCACATGATTTTGAAAGACACTTAGGACAAATTGTTCATTTTTGCTGAATTATACATTTAACTTCAACAAAAACAAAACGAATTGACTCCTAAACATATAGAGGAGCCAGTGGCATGACGCTAACGGAAAATAACCTCAAAGGGTTTGAAATGGCCTGTTAAGTTATTCCCGTCTCAGACAGAATGAAGATTTAATGGAGCGTGAGATCTTCCCTCTACAGTTTTTTTACCCAGCAGTCACGCAGGCAGAGCACTGGAGAGGAGATCTCAAACACTTCCTCATAAGGTCTCCAGTGTCCCCCCTCTGCAGGAGAACCATTATTTGACATTCTGTTTGTAGTGAGTTGAAAAGAAGTCCTCTCTTACTGAAGCAGCACAACTCTCCATTCTGTCCCACTGCCTGAAGACACCGAGCTGAACAGTGAGGGTCACTTTCACACTCACAAAGGGCCTTTAAAAAAAAAGAAGGGGTTAATTTGGTAAGAGATTAGTTAGCACACAGAACTGGTTAAATCCCATAATTTACAAGTATCTACTAAGATAACAGTAGTTTCTGCCAAAATACTTTAATCTCTTTTTTGTACATTTATATTTATTTTATGTTTAAATAAACCCAACTCTGAGTCCTGAAGCCACGTCCACAGCCTGTCTTTAGTCACCCTGACAAACTTGGTATTAGCCTTTACTGTCACAAAATGAGAAATATTTTTAAAGTTTCTTGTATTGTATGAAGGGTTCTCCTAAGTATAAAGGAGAAAGCAGAAAATGTTTAATCTCTTATAGAAGATCTCATACAAAAAAAGATATACACATTTTACAGTAAAAGTGTAAGAAAGTGAGTGTGGTGATGTAGGGTGTGATTTCAGTCATGTTGTGGTAAGAGGAGAAATACGATCCCTGCAGAAGGAAATATTACACTGTAATGAGAGGAAATATGGACATATAAAGAGAAGATGGAAGCAAGAGGCAACACACAGGAGAAAGAGATGAGGACGCCGTTCTGTTTGTTAACAGCCTCATTCCTCTTTGATGGACAGAGAATTGAAAGAAGAAACGAAGATGGACACACAAACAGGAACCAGTCTCATCTGAAACTTCTCAGCAGAACTGATGTTGTGATCAACTGCTTGACTTTCAAACTGAGTGACAGTCACAGGTCACCGCAGATCTGTGTGGAAGCCAGTGAGATCACAGACATGTGCACATATAAAGTGTTTATGGCAGAGAGATTCTGTGCAGGAATCAATTATTAATACCTTGAATCTCAATCGTGAACTCTGGGGAAAAGCAGGTCATAACAGCTTATGATGGTCAGGCTGAGTTAAGAATGTGGTGTTTTGCTCTTGTACTGGTTAAGGGTGATGTACCAGCCTGACTGAAAAGGTCCACCAGATAAAAACCAGGTCTTGTACCTGGTGGTCCATATGATCATCCATCTACACCAGCTAATGACCAGCTAGATGAGCTGCTAACACTATTTAGGTTGTAAGAACATTTCCAAAACATGTTATAGGAATGTTTAAAATGTCCAGTTTTTTTATGTTAACACTGTGGCTTCATTTTAAGAATGTTATGCAACAATTTTATTCTGTAATGTTTATAAAACATTCAGCTGATAACTTAAGAATAACCTTTTGTTATATATGGTTATATAAGGTTAAGAAAGTTCTACTGTTATTACTACAATAATGTTTTTGATTGTTTTTGACATTTAGAGAATGTTAGCAAATGTTCCGAGAGCTTTTAGCTGGGGACCTAATATGTTTATAGTGTTAATGTCTGGAGAAAGATGGTGTGTGTGGCCAGTTGGCAGTCACAGATTGCATTGTACAAGTCTTTGATTTTATGTCCCTCTCTGAGGCGCTCGGTGTAGGACTTGCTTCTAATTAAAATACGGCCATCAGAGGGAAGCTGGTACAGTACTTGTTGGGTCTTATTGAAATTAGCAGCCCTGCCTCCCGGGAGACTCAGCGTCAGAGGTTTAATTAGCTGACACACGTCCAATTAGAGGCAGGAGCTAATGCTAATTGCATTGAGCTCACGGCAACAGAGACGACCCCCTCCCAAAAACTGATTAGCATTGGTTAGAGAATATGCTGATGTAAATTAGATTCAAAGAGACACTTCAAAAAATCTTTGAATTGTTTGAGAGGTAAACAAACCACTGTACATTGCAGGAAAGTATTTCTTAATTCTAATTCACGGGGTGTAGAAAAATGAATATTTTCACTTTATATTAGAACCCACAAACACAGAAAAACAAAATATTTCATGCAATTGTACGCAATTCCTACAACAATCGTGCACTAGTTTAAAATTTACTAGAGTGCAATTTGTTTTTACAATGGTCAAAATCAAAATGGTAAAAGATAAATATATGGATAAAGATAAATGTTTCCCTGTGGGATTTAAACTTACAACCCTGCTGTTTTCAGTCCAGATTCATTGTCATTTACTGTAAAATATTTAGTTCTTCAGCACATAAAATCCTTTACCACTGAAATATGAGCCACCAAGTTCAAATGTTACACAAACCAACATCTTCTGCATTGGATGATGACGACATTTAAGACAAAGTTCAAATGTGTGTCAAGGGCTGTAAACCAGCAAAACAAAACATTGACTCCTAATATATTACAGAAATCTTGTTTGTTGGTGGTGACTTTCTGCCATACATAATTATCTCTATAAACACTTTGAAACAGTGTTTAAAGGTGCACAGTGTATGTTGTTTTAAAGTGTTTAACTAGACAAATATATAAGTTAATATTTTCAGACAGGATTATTATATGATTAAATACACACAGTTCAGAAAATGCTTGTTAAAATCAAGGTTCAGTAGTTTTATTAGCAATTTTACAGACCAAAACAAGCTGAACATCACAGGCCTTGAAAACAACATGTTTCTTTAATAAGCAATTTATGTTGCGGAACTTGATTTTTAATTAAATTATTTTTGTGCAGTTATGGGTCACATAAAAACTTTTTACTATGCCTTCATTTGTTTTTGCGTTTTAAAAATGTTTAATACTTGTCACAGACAAAATGTAATTTTCTCCACAGAGGCAAACAAAATAAATACTGTAATGTGATACGTGATGAAAATGACATCGTGCAAAAGTGCTGCATTGTATAAAACACCCACATATCACTAAATACAAGGATGTTTAAAAGATTTGAATTAATAAGAAACTCAAGTGAAAGAAACAATACAATTTTTACTGTAAGATACTGTTTAGAAAAATAGAACAATGAGCAAAAAAGATGTTTGTTTCCCTTTCAGACTCATATTTGTCATCATTGATTTGGTTAGAAGCTGTTTAAAAATACAAAGGTTCTGGATTCTTACTGCTGAGCTGAACACGTGTGTGAGAAAAGCTTCAGGTCATTTATCAAACCTGGCTTGACTGCAGCTGATGAATGGAGCTTCACATACCGCTGGACACCTCCATTTAACAAAGAGGAGGTCTGCTGCCAGCCACAGTAAAGGACAGCACGGCCAGAACCTGCAGTCACTGCACTGAACATTCAAGATTCACAGACGATACCCTTTAAAAACCTTCTGAGTGAGTTACTACCTCTGACGGCCCTTGTTTCTGTTTAACCGCTACACTCTTAAAAAATAAATGTGCTTCACGATGACATAGAAGAACCATTTTTGGCTGTATGGTTCCATAAAAAACCTTTAATATCCGTAGAGCCTTTGTGTTTTACAAAAGGTTATTTGTATTGAAAAAAGGTTCTTTAGACTATTAAAAAGGAAGAAAAAGATTCTTAAAAAAACTCTAAATGGATGGTTCTTTGATGAACCAAAAATGGTTCTGTGAAGAAGTTTTGTAGCTCCTTTATTTTGTAAGAGTGTATGTGGTTATTCAGTTAGATAAACGGGTTAAAGCCGGGCCTCCGAGCTCCGTTCTAACAGCTTAATTGTGTGCATGTGTTTGTGGAGTACAGCGACACGGTTTGAATATGTTGTTGGGTCGACCTCCCATTGTGAGGACTGGCTGCCGAGGGGCCGGTCCGGTAACACGCTGTCACGAAGCATTACAACGATCTGCTGACACACTGTGTGATGTAAATGAACAGAGGCCACTACAGTTCACAACACAACAATTACTTCATTTCTCCTTTACATCACTGGCTAATTCATCTGTAGAGAAAGACTGCTTACACTGATCTTTACTTTAATTAGGCACTTTTATTTCCTTTAGAAACCATACTGTACCACACGCGTGTATATACTGTACCACACGCGTGTATATACTGTACCACACGCGTGTATATACTGTACCACACACGTGTATGTACTGTACCACACACATGTATGTACTGTACCACACACATGTACGTACCTATACACCACAGCTGGGAAGTTTAATGACCAGTGTAGTATTTCAACGTTGTGCGTAAATATATAATTGAATATATAATCATATATAATTTATGCGTTTTATCTTCACTGAAAATAGTTTGTCTTCAAGATATTTCTCAAGATATTTGTTTGTGTTTGTAACTAATAGTACGTTTCTACTTTTGTCAAGCTGTTGAATATTTTTTCACAGCAGAAACTGTGAAGGGGGGCTTCAGATATTGCTGTGGTCAGCGGGGGGGTCGGGGTCCTGAAGTTAAAAAGGCTGAGATCCACAGTAGGGTCTCAAACTGGCATGGACACAATGAATGTTCTGAACTCACACCATATTCCAGGAACTGACAGAAAAAGCTCTATGGAAAAACATGATAGAGTGAGAAGAATCTGTGTGTGGCTGAAGGATGATGTGCAAGCGGAGACATGCCTCTCATAGCTCCACCCACACAAAACCAGTGTCAGTGTCACTGCTGCTGGATGCAGGTGACAGTCAAGACCTGACAACTGATCAGACCTGCAGCTTAAAACACTGACGCTACGTTTACATGACAACAGCAGACTGAAAGTGAAAATTGGCGTTTATGAAATGTTTCATGTACAGGCGACAATGTTGTCAAAACATTCCCCATTTACATGGATCTGCAAAAATGATTTAAAACACCGTATTTTGCATGCCAGGCCAGTAGGTGGCGATGTCACCTGCTGCCGCATTTTTAACTGCATCTCATTGTGTGGGTGCTGCCTGCAAATGCTGCCTGTGTAGACAGCTAACTAGGTCTTTGAACAGAGCCGTATCTGTTTCTTTATTTTTAAAACCATGACAACTTTGTTTATAGTAGAATGATGAAACTTTCTAGTAACATTAGGACACAGACATTTTTAATGTCTTGTTAGTTCATGAAAAAGTTAGAGAAACCTTCTTACAACGTAAAATTGTTACCTGAGTATCTGTGTCTGTGTGCTGCGTGTGACGGCTGTGATGAAGACAGTATTCTGGAGTATTCAGGAAGTGTCATGTCAAGTTAGTCACACACATCACACATGAACACAGGTGAACACTAGACTTTAACTTGATTCTAGACTAGCTCTGTTACTGCAGCCTAACAGAGTCTCTGTCTCCTATAGTAAATGATCCAGCGCCAGTTTCAGCATCTTCTCAGTTTGCCTGGAGGAAAAAATTTCATCATTCTATACTGAAATTGTCAATTAATGCACTAACACCCTGTTTAAGAGATTCTAACACCCTGTACACACCAGACACGCGCAACACGAGCGGTTGTTCTGTTGTTAACACGCAGCAGAGATTCATAAAGTCAACATTTTATACCTGTGTGTCTCTCGAAGTCCAGCACACAGCCATTCACCAATTTTACTGTTGCTGAACTCATTAAACACAAATTGTGCCTACAAGTGATTGGTCCGTGTTGCTCTGAATGTCACCTCATATTGTTCCTGTTTTTTTATTGTTATACCCAACAAACAATTTTATGTTGTAAGAACATTTCCCTAATGTTTCCAATAAATACAGTAAAAATGTTATTTTGAATGTTCTAGGAATTTAAAAAACATAATTTTTATTCTGTAACATTTTTAAAACGTTCCACTAACAACTTTCTTGGTTTTGTTACATAATGTTAAAAAAAGTTCTACTAATGTTTTTTGATAACTTTGAAAGAATGTCTAGAGAATATTAGCCAATGTTCTGAGAACATTCCCTGTAAGGTGGCTAGTTGTGGTGTGGACTCTAATATAGAACAATGTTTTAGATAGATTTAGTCTTTGATGTAAGAGGATCTTATCTGTGGTAAATATTTGAATGTGCAGTGTTTATATCAGCAGTGTTTATATCAGCAGTGTTTATATCGTGGTTTCAAACATGGCTCATCAGATTTCAGACTCAGATCTACCTGCTGTATGAACTTCTTTTTAAATCTGCACATTTTTTATAGCCCGGCACCCCATAATCATCCATGTCACATCCTCACGTTCTGCGTGTAGCCAGAACTGAGTGTGTCGAACAAGCAGGATATAAATAAAAGATGCGTAGCCATGAGCTGGCTTATAGCCTCATGCAGAACAGAGTAAATAACCAGTCAGCCTCTTTGTCTTTAAACTAACGCCAATCTTTTCTTGGTGGATAACCTGCTATTTGCACTCAGAGACAACTGTAATGAAAGCAGAGCCAAGGGCAGCACTGTATACACTATTCAGGGCCTGCCTTTTCATTTCTGCTGGTACTGAATCTCCAGGTTATGAAAAGTGGAAATGATTGCAGTCAGAATAAAGAGTGGAGAGCATCAGAAGATGGTGCGGCGTGACAGAAAGACTCTGTTGAAAAGTGAACACACAGATATGAGCATTACAGACAGCAGCTCTGTTTCAGAATCCATTAAACTGTCCTGCAGTCTCCTGCCCACACCGGCAGCTTCTTTTTAAGGTAGCTCAAGTGGGCAGGCAGTAACAAATTACAAATAGCACCACTCACTCGAAGGGCACAGAAGACTTGACTTTCATTTGATTCCAATTGAGACTGACAAGGCAATACATTCTGCAATCGAAGATTATAGAAATAACAAGATGCCACATTTCTTTTACTAGGAATGGGGGAAAGTGCAACTTTCAATATGGCCGCTCTAGCGAATAAAGTCCCGCCTTCTAGTAGAACGATCCAATCATCAGCCGCTAAACAGTAACTGTCTTTGGGGGGGAGGAGCTTTGTAGTGTTGTGTGGTACCTGAAGTGATCTGAAAAAACTGCTTTATATAGTGCAATTTAAGCAGATTTAAAAGCTGATCAGAAATATATTGTTTAATTGTGATCAATTGTGATTTTAAAGATATCTGTCTTCCCCAATTCAAGTAGCAGAACTTGTATGACTGAAATAGCTGCTCAAATAGCCACTGAACGAGGAGACTTTCTTAAAGAGACTGTGGACACATACAGCGCTGGCTTAATTTTTTTACCAAAACAGTGTTGGCCATATAATGTTGCGTCCTACCCTTTGGAACAGCTTTGGCTTCTGGACCTGGCCTACGATGCTGTCTAAGTAGGCAGCTCACTAGGTTTTGGAACGGAGCAAACGTGACAAGACCGTCTTAAAAAAAGCTTCACTTACTGTAGGAGCGAATGGAGTGTGAGTAATGCTTGTTATTATCTACTTTATGATCTTGGAGGTACTTTTCAGTAGCAATATTTGACTCAGAATGAGGCACTGAGGCACACTTAACAAAATCGCTCCCTCACAGGAAGTAAATGCATGTGTCAAAAGTGAGGCACGATGCTGCCAATACCTTTCAGCCTCGTACATTTATTTTGTCTCTCAGAGTCTGTGTATTTGCATCTGCAGGAGTTTGTAAGATATATTGTTGTCATAAAGCAAGATTACTGCTGTGCTAACCGCCTGTAGAAGATAAATACAGGCTATAGAAGGTAATCTAATAAGAACGCCACTGAACACTACAGGAAAAAGAGAGAACTATCAACACGCTGTCTCCAATCGCTGATGAATATCTGAGGCACTTCATAGATTTTTACCTGCCTATACAAATGAAAAGGCTTGATTATGGTGGATCTCATTTTTAATATATTTTCCTGTAGATTTATGACAGATGAAAGTCATTTCTTTTATTCTAGTCAGGCTGTATTTAAGGATCACTAGATTTCTGCAGGTCTCTTGTCATTCGTCAAACTGTAAAGCAGGTTCTATAAATCTGGACTGACTATCAGAATCTTTTACTGAGTCTTTAGGGAAGATGAGAGCACTGGGCATATGAGAGAATCAGTACAGCTAATATGCACAAGGAGAAATGCTGTTCCACTTTAGAGAAGAATATATGCAAATGACCAATAACTTACTAAAATGCCAAATTTAATTAGATTATCAATATAATATTATGAGGTTTATTAAGATGCATTGTAATCGACTATTTACTCCACTTCCAATTTACACTCTTAAAAACAAAGGTGCTAAACAGTGCCATAAAAGAACCATTTTTAGCTGTATGGTTCCATAAAGAACCTTTAACGTCCATAGAACCTTTCTGTTTCACATAAGCTTTTTGTAGTAGATAAAAGGTTCTTTAGACTATAAAAAGGTAAATTAAACATTATTAGTTTTCTACTAAGGTTCCTGCAAGAATTTGTTTTGATAACTTTGAGAGAACTTTTAGGGAATATTAGCAGACGTTCTGAGAATGTTCCCTGTTAGCTGGGACTGTATTCGCAAAAATGTGTTCGTCTCCAGTTCTTGAGGCCGTTTAAACCGCATCCGTGACCTTATGACAGCAATACTGTTATGCCATTATAACCCCGACAGAGTTTCATTGGCTTGACCTCATTTTGCTTCGCTTCTCATTTCCACACAACTCATTTTCACACATTGTTCACACTACAATGCATCATCCAAACGAGTCATAATTACACAGGCATTTTCATCTCCACCGATATTTCACTATTTATAGGATGTTAATATTTCAAAGGCCTGAATGGCAAACAGCTCGCTGTCCACATGTAAGTAGAATTAATGCGTCTGATCGCAATCTCCTCTCATTTACTCTTTGACTGAGACGCATTTGTAAATGATGCGACGCAAAAGATGACCCATCTGTTCATGTGCGTGTCTCTCACCATGAGATTAACGTGTCTTTTTATTAACCTTGCAAACGCTCAATGCAACACAACAGGCACCAATGCATTCACATTTGCAGCCCATGTATACAAAGCAACTTGCAGTCCATGTTTGCATTAATCAGTATGCAGAATAGACTCTATGGGCCTTGAGTCTGGCATTGACAGGCCAGTATTTAGCACACACTGGTTTAAAGCTGCAGTCTGTAACTTTTACCTCTTTATCGCCATCTCTGTTTAAAAAATACAATTGCAGGTTACTTAACGTACTTTTCTTTATGTATGTCAGAGTCAAATTAAGTCAAACTGACATTTGCTGGGAAATCAACAGCTCAAATTACTTAAAAAGCTCAAAGCTTAAATAATTTTTATAAACTTACTGTTGTGAATCTGGGTGATGTAAGGAGATTGTGTTGAACACTGATGATCTGTCATGTACTTGCTCAATAACTGATTTTTGTTCATTTAAAACCCAAGAAAATGACGGATTGCAGCTTTAAATGCAAAACAAAATTACTATTTTTTATCTTTCCTCCATAGTTTCACTTGGCACAATGTACTAAGTCTTTCATTTACTCAGAACTAACTAGAACTTTTAGGTAAATGCTCACATTCATAACATATAACTCTAAAAACAGCAGTAACTAACCAATCAAGCGTAAGGGTTGAGTACACTGACTCTCTTTAAGCTAAAATTCACATTTCCAATAGAACTCATTACCTTTAAAATGGCCTTGAATTTGTTCTGACTCGTCTGTAGATGATAAATGGAAGTTCTTATGTGATCACATGACCTTTCTCTCTCTCTTAAACATAAATCATGCAGAGAATATTAAATTAAATACTTCTGTTTTCAAAAGCTCTACAAATGTATTCTTAAAATGCCAAAACATTTACACATGTTCACATTTAGCATCAGTCTCAGTTCAGTGCTGGTACATTTAAAGTACTGTGATATTTGTATTATTGAGCAATGAATATACACTTCTAATCTTTGAAAAGGCTTTTGTGTAATTGTGAGAGTGAATTGTTTTAAAACCAGTTACAAAATGATTTGATTTCTAGTGTGTAATTTTGTCGATTTTCAAGATAATTAGGCAGCAACAAAACTGATGTCCAGCCAGCAGGATAATGGTAATTATATACATCAGTGAACAAAGACACAGATGAAGGGCCACAGATAGAGACCACCACTCACTTGCTGAAATCTCCCACTCTGTGCTCTCAGATTTATATGTCTTCTAATGTATTATATAATCTTAGGTACATGAGCTACAAAAAGCAAAGACTATTTTTTACTAGTTTTGCACTACAGATATGTCCTCTCGCCGTCAGTCCGGTATGATGTCCAGCCAACACAATTACAATGACACAAGGGAAGACCTCATGCGGGCGCTACTGAGTGTGGCCTTACAACAGATGAGTTTGGGAGGCCGAGCAGATCAATACAGATGCTGATTACAATAAACCCCCAGATACTCAGAGCACACATTATTTATCCTCTGTGTCCGCTTCAAGAGATCAGAAATCTGGGCTGCATACGGCACATTAATGCATTTTATCCTTTTGTGAAAAAAGAGGCACAAATCCTACGTGAGCTTTTGAGCAAATGAATTGTCTGTTGATGGATGTATTAAAAGACGAAATGCTATGTAATAATTACGGCCACCTGTCAGTGTCACTTTCATTTAGCATGAATGAGAGATTTACCATGTGCTACATGGATGAGGGATAATCTGTTATCAATATGTTTATCTAAGAAGATCACTGTTGGAAATGTGCTTAGGTGTAAGGCTGCTTACCTGGCTAATACGTTTAGGCTTTAAGAACGTTTCCCTAACGTTTACAGTAGTAACAAAAACGTTAAAAACAATATTTGGATGTTTTAGGAACACTCAAAATGTCCAGATTTTTAGACATTGTACAGTATTGCTTTGGTTTAGAAACGTTATTCAAACATATTCAAAATGTAATTTTTTTCTGTAATGTTTTAAAAGGTTCCACTAAAAAAATAACAATTTCGAAATGTATGATACATTACAAAATAAAGATAAACTTTTAAAAAAGTTCTACTGACGTTACTGCAAGAATGTTTTTGATAACTTCAAAAGAACTTTTAAAGAACGTCAGCCAGCGCTCTGGGAAAATTGCCTGTTAGCTGAGAAGTAGATTTTTGGCTGAAGATTTATCCAAGATCAACATTTCACATGTCCAAAAACATCTCTAACTAACTTTGTAGCATGTTGTGTTTTTAGACACTTTCAAATAAAAAGCGGCTCTATATGTGGAATCAGGCAGTTTATCTTCATGATTATCTGCTATGGAAAGCTGTAGTGTTGCATCCATTCAGAGTCTCATGTACTCCATCATGTAGAGATGTTTTCCTGGAGCTAAACGTGTCTCTAGTGCCGGGCAAACATCCAATTACTGCATTTCTAACCGCTGACCAGGGAAATAAAATTAGATTATAGATTAGAGAGAGAAAACCTGAGACACTGCTTGAATAAAAGCAGCCAAGAAAACAGCACAAACACACACGAAGTGTAAGAGAGAATCTGCATATGAGGGTGTAGTTATAGTTACCACATCCTAATGTGACTAATAGTATTAACTTATGTGTGGAAAAATGTAAGTTAGTGGATGAGTTCACCTTGTTTCCAGCTGTTCGATGTTGGTCATTAGTTCATTCAAGGTGGTTTAGGTGGTTGATCAGTGAGGATAGTGGGGTAGATGTTAACCTGCCAAACCATCTTGGTCAATCATCTTAGCTGGGCTGGTGGGGACCTGGTTGGACACATCTTGAACTAGTTGGCCAACTTGACCACTTGGTATGACTTAGTTTTCCAATCAGGAAATGTATATAATTCCTGCTGGTGTTAAAAAAAAGTGTCTACATGATTCAAGTCACATCTTGAGAGGAAGTCAAGCAGGAACAATTGTAAATTCAATAAGTCTGAGAGGTAATATTGCAGCTTGAAGTTTTATTATGTGACTTGACATTTATTTAAAGCTTTCTGGTTTTAAAGCTGACCAACTTTTGACCCAAATGTCAAAAGATCTCTGATGTGGGAATTAGACAGATTCTGTCTGTTTCTGATAATCTATAGATCAGCTGAAATGTCTGTACACTGACAGGACTATTTTTGTCATATAGTTAATTAAGTAACGTTCTGAGTTACTTCAGCAATAAGAAATGAAAGGATACATTCCAAATATCCTCACAAATGAAAAATGTTGCTGATCATGACACACAGCAGAAGCTTAGAAACAGAAGCATTCAAATCTGCAGTTTCTCTCTGTTCAATGTAACTGCCATCTAAGAGCAAAAAGAGACATTAAAGAGATCTCATTTCTGATTCGCCTTTTATGTGAAGACTATAAAAACAACCTTCATAATTAACAGCTGTGGAATATTCCCAAACCCACGTGGCACAGATGTTTCTGAATTCTGATTTTGTCATTCAAACATAAGAGCTATTAAATCATTCAGAATGTTGAAGCGCTCAGAAAATGAGAAACTTTCTGAATTGGCCCCACTTACTGTAATTACAGTATCCCAGTCGATTTTTTTAATTTTATATATCATATAGCAAAAATAAATATTCTTAAATTGTTATTGGAATTCTTTTTTTAAACTTTACAGAATTTAAAAAATCTTTGACTAATGTTCTTACAACCAAGTAATAAAACATCTAAAAAACCTTTTAAATGTTTTTGTTACCTAATGGAAACATTAACGAAATGTTCTTACAACCTAATTTGTTAGCTGGGTGAGAGCTTTATATCAGTGCACTGGACTGGATGGTCAGGTCATGATGTGATTAACTCAAGTGTGAGGAAATAAATGTTGGAACATGGTTTGTGTTTTGTTGCTCTGTTCTCTTATTCTCTGTAATAGCTCCTCCAGCCACTCATAGAGACAACAGCAGGTGAACACAACCTCAAGCCTCTAATTATTTTGCTTCCCAAGTTTTCTGAAGAGTCTCCAAAGTACTAATTCAATATATCTAAGTAATATAATGTTAGGGCATTTTTAAGGAACTGATTCTTACAATAATGGTGTCGTTTTTTCTCTAGTGTTTTCATTTGCTCAGGAGCTGTTGGTAGTCACCTGTTTTCTGCTCACCTGGGCTTTTCCTCCAGACCAGAACAGAAGCAGCTGATGGTTCTCCAACTTCACTTAGAAAATGAGGGACAAAAACAAACAGATTTGTTCTCCAAGGAGAACACAGAGTTCTATACTACACACCCCAAACAGATGAGCTACAGACAACAGAGTACTGACAGACATTCATTCATATTATTGAGAACATTATTGTTGTCAATATTATTGTTATATGAAACAGACTTCCTATAGATGATACAGTACAGTGTCCAATCACATATAAAAATATAAGAGGATGACATAAATAAGTAAATAAATAAGTACATCAGGAACATATATTTAAAACACACATACGTTTACATATCTATCTAAAAAGGATATTCCATAAATGTCTATTGTTTTTATACTCAGTTACTTATAAACAATGTAATCCAACCACACTCTAACCATAACCAAAAACTTTCTTTAATAACCATTTTTATAATTTACAATGTCCCCAAAAGGAGGTTTTGCTCAGATTTGTCAAGTGTTCTGACTCTGACTTCCCTGCTGAATTAACTCGACAGATGAACTCTCTGTTATCTCTGCAGTTTTAAATAAAGGAATTGATTGTGTTGAAGTTGTCGCTTTGACGATAATCAAAGAGCATCCAGTGAGGATTACTGGTCACATGACCGTAACCGACGGCGATGTCAGTCACCCAGGAGATAAGAGATGAGGTCTCTTGTGTTCTGAAGACCTGCAGTTTCACGAGAGCTTTGATTCCAGGTCACTACAAACCTGAGAACCTGATCTCACTGCAGATATAAAGCAGGAGCCCTCTGGGCAGTTCAGAAGGTGATACAGGCACTGCAGGACTGCAGCTTCACTTCTGAATTGTGTGGCTGGTCTGCATTACCATGTACACATCTCAGCTAACAGGAAACAGTTTTTATCACCTGTGCACCACCAAAACATCTCTTCCATAAATCGGTGATATATTTCAATGACATCTGTGGCTTTTTATTTGTGATATTTATAATTAGAAAACCTGAGCTGTTAATATTGTTTAAACGTTACCATTACTGTCAGTCTGTATTCTGACCATATTCTATATTTTTCAGACTTTGAAAAATTACATTTCTGAGTAATTTTCCCATAATAAGGACCACCCTGACCTATGTAGCTAATCTACAAATAATGTCCATAATGGCTAATTATTCTGTTCTTTGTTACCTTCTGTTAACTTCACGTAGTAAAAATTAGTTGAAGTTATTACAGTAAATTACAGTTAAAATCAGTCGTCAATTTTATAATAGTAAAATAATAGTAAAAGATTGTATAATGTTACTCTGATATGATTACTAAGGAAAGATCAGGGTTTATGTTAGGGGAACATTTTCCGGCAACATTACTTTTTGATGAAAAAGAAGTTTTAAAAATGAATGACTGTTTAGCTGAAGGATTTTAAAATGCTGCAGTAAGCTTTGCTCTTTGTAGGTCCCTCAATTCCCCAAGTTAACAAGCCAGTATGAAAGTTAACGTCTAACTTTAGGTTCTGTTTTAAATCGGCATGGATGCGTAAAAAGCTGTGATATTTTGTTTTGACTTTTCCTTATATAGGATATTCAAAAATATGAAAATTTTATAGCGCCGTTTAAAAAAATTGAATCATCTGAACTTCTCTCTTTCTCACAACTTCATAAATGTTGTTTTCTACCATCACAGGGCTGTTGCAATATTTGACCACAAAAACAAATCTAGCAGTTGCGTGTATAAACTGTAGGACTGTATCAAATATAGTGTGATGTATTTCAACAGTCATGTTTAAAATGCTGAAGCAACACATTCTGAAAATAACTCCTGAAAACTGGGTAGATTTTCTGTAAAGGAAATACCAGTGCTTGCATTTCCTGAAGAAAATATAAGTTCCTGCATTTCCTGAAGGAAATATAAGTTCCTGCAAAACAGGATAAAAGTTCAGAATAAAGAATAAAGTTTATTCTACATGTCAGTTAGAAAAGTTGTAAAATTAAATACAGATCCTAAGAGAAGAATGAGAAGAATTTGAAAGTAACATAAGAAGTAAATGCAAACATTTATGGATAAGAACCAAACACAATTCATTATGTAAACAGATGTACGACAGAGGACCGATCAAAATTCAAGATGCAAATATTACAGCATGGCCCTCATTGATAAACATTTCAGTTAATGAAAGATTTGCAGACTTTTAGCTTAAATATCTGAAGTATAATGTCTGTAAGTAAAGCAGTTTGGGCTGATTTATTGCAAAGGTTTCTTTGTTTAAAATGCATCTGCTTTAGCAGAGGGTTCATTTGAAAACTAATGATTCCACCTTAAAGAATGTCCTTCTTTTTTATTTTCTGAAGCGTTACCTCCTAATGTTTCCCCCTGGCAACTGTAGCCAGATATGAGTGGTTCCTACCCGCTGAACTGATCTACACATTGTATCATTTAAGAGCAAGGCAAGAATTATATTTCTCATTTTCCACTATTTAATTTTTTATCCCCCTTTTTTAATTAGAATCGTTAGTTGCAAACTTTACAGTTGCACCACATACTGTATGTGGCATGTAAACACGGTTTTGAGAGCGAAAACCACATTTACACACAAGTGTGAATCTAAATTAAAACATTGAAACTTTTTGTTAAAGTTCTGTAACTTTTTAAAACGTTCTGCTACTTAATACAAATAATATATAGCGTTATAAAAGTTCTACAAATGTTACTCCAATAACAATTTTTTGATAATATCAAGAGAACTTTTATGGAATGTTCAGAGAACGTTACCTGATAGCTGGATGTTGGCTCATGGGTTATTTTGCTCCAGTGTGTATGTGCCATTAGTCTGAAAGTAATTAAACAAACTATAGATCAGAAACACGTGGAAGGAGGTGTTCTAAAAAGAGATGTATACTACATGTGCAGTAACAGCCACAGAGTAGCATACATTATTTATCCACTATAAACATGAAAGATGATTGTGGATGTTTTTATGAGATAATAAAGCAGTCATGCATGTCTATAGATGAAAAATTAGCACTGATGCTTTTTATTATCAAAGGAACTCTTGCATTTGCTCTTCAAAGCAGTTCAACATGGTATTTATAAAATCACTTCAGCTAAGCCACAATGAGTTTCCCAGATGTGCCCAGAACTGTTTTCATTTCTCATTACTACTTATGTGTCCATAATGCAATACGAATGTGTAAAAAATGTGACCTACGCTATGGATTTCCTTACCATAACCTGGAACATAGTGCACAAGTCATACAGTCTTCATTATACATGCCTGTTGCTCAACTCCAATCCAGAGTTTAATTTCAACCCTAATCAAACACACTCGAACAAGCCACTCAAAGTAATCAGGATGACAGGGTTTGATTAGGGTTAGCACTAAACATCGGCACTGGACACTGGACGTGTAGGACCGGAGTTGAAAAGCCCTGATGTACATGAGGAAACATTGCTTCTTGTACTGTAATTAATGAAAATATTCAAAATGCATTTATTGGGGAATGTTTTAACATAAGTCACCATGCCAGGTAAACTTGATTCTGTAACTTAACAGTGTTAATCTGTTTGTTAAAGATGAATTTCACCACTCAGTGCTCAGCAATTAGCACTGTGGAAAAGAGGCCAATAAATGAGGCGACTAAAGCTGCATTGATCCCACACACCACAAGCTTTATTCACATTAATTACATTAAAGCAGCGCTTTTCAGTTCAACACAGTGAGAGGAAACAGCTCTTGCCCTGCTGACATCTTCACACACTCACACGTACGAATGTTTCGATTTTCTTTCAAAATAACATTTTTATTTAACAAAAACATTAGTGAAACGTTCTTACAACATAAACTTGTTAGCTGTGAAGCGACTCAGAACAAGCGACCTTGGTGTTCAACCAAATGTTGTAGTTACACACAAACACATACATCAACTTTTGATGTTGGCTGATGTTTGAAGAGTTTGATATACATTCAATCAATCAATCTTTTTTCCCCACAACTCGCTTTGTGGTCTCGGAGGTTTTATTATGCACATTTCTTTTATAGAAATGTTTTTTCACGACTTTAAAGTAACATTCATGATGTAAGTTTGGCATGAAATTGGTTAACTATTTTCATCATTAATTTTTATCACTGCAGCCCTAGATTGCAAAATATAAACCTTTGGAACAGTCAACTAAGGAGAAAAAATCTGAAAGTACGTGAGAAATTTGATAAACTTGCATAAACTTTTTCTTTCTCGGATGTAAAGGAGAAATGCTTACTAATGTTACTCACATAACCAACTGAAAGATCATTAAAATTTCATTTGAGTAATGCGAGTGCTGAGATCAACAAAACACAAGTTTCTTAATCTTGGGGAAAAACCTTGATGTTGAAAATATTAGCAGCATTAAACTGAAGCTGGTGAACGTACGAGGGCAACTGGAGGCATATTTGTTTACCCTCTCCATTCAGTTTATTCTGAAGACTGTCTGAAGTGGCTCTTAGAAGCTCTGCTGCACTGGTTAAATGAGTTAATGATCACCATCAGCTTTACAGATTAAAGTGTCGCTTTTATTTGCTCTGAGATTTAAAGAACAGCTTGTACATGTTTGAATGAGTGAAGCCCCAGCACTAGATTTGACAAGGGTTTGTCCCAGCTAACAATTTTAGGTTGTAGGAACGTTTCCCTAATGTTCTTATTACGTGACGCAAATGTCAAAAAATGTCATGTTGAAAGGGAATGTTCAAAACGTTTTTTAGATGTTGTATGAATTTTATTGATTGGTTATGAGATTGTTAGACAAACTTTTTTTGAATTTTGTGATTCGTTTTTAAAATGTTTCACTAACAACTTTATAACATTTTTTTTTTTAAAGTAAAAATTTTACTAATATTACTGCAACAATGTTTCTTGATAACTTTTAATGTTTTTTTGAAAATGTTAGCCAGCGTTCTGTTCCTTGTTAGCTGGGTTTGAGTGTCTTTGAATTAAGGCGCTGGCTAAATGATTAATTAGTGTTAGTGTAATGGGTCAATAATATAAATTAGTAATCACTTATAAATTATATAACATAAATACACAAACAGCTCATTCATTTCATCACACAGCAGCTTGATTTTTGTGGTACTTGGACTGTGTGCAAACCCTGTCTATTTGTAACTTTTGTAAAGCAGACAGTGTATTAAGACAAGTTAACGAATGAGTTTCAATATCAACAAGTAAGATTTTCCTGTTGCACAGATTGTAATGAGTAATTGTAACTTTTGTAATGTGGTAAACGTGTCTTTAAACAGAGGAAGCACACGCAGTTCTCCTGAATGAAGTCATTTCTCTTCCTTATTGCTTTGGGTTTTCATTATGAAAATGCTGCTTCACTCCATTAGCTATTTGGCACAATCGTGAGCTCGCGTTTACTGTGACAAAAGCTTTTAACAACGAGACATAGTTCATTTCCATGTGTTTTGTTAATCTTTATCAGACAAATGAATCTTGTCTACAAAGAGAAAACAAATGAGGGGATGTTTGTTGACTCAATGAATGTGTGTTATACCAATTAATATGATAGATAGATTCGATTTTGCTTTGTAACTCATGGTGAGCGAACAGAATATCACAAAGTTTCAGAAAAAAGAGGAAAAGGTTTAATAAACAGGGTCAGGATAGTATTGATACCCGAGTCCTGAGTGTGCACTCAGTTCAGTTAAAACTGCAAACTATCACCTCTCTACTGCCATCTCTGTTCAAAACATTAAATTGCAGGTTATTTGCAGAGTTATTTTCCAAACATGGATGACAAGTTTAAATTGTAAACAACTGCTGTAAAAACAAACTACAAACACTACATCATCTACAGAACCTTCAACATCAACATCTGAATACATGTTTGGTCCTCAAAACATTTTTATCATCATAAATGACATAATATACAATTTAACCAGAAAGGTAGCTGTGATATTAACCCTCTTATCATCAGAAATCTTGTAAAAATAATAACTTCCTTAATAAATTCAATCTATACAAAATAAACAAACATGGTTAATAAAGACATTTTCCAAAACTTTCACACCTAAGTACAAAACAAGCACAACATTATATTCCTCTGGGGCCAAAGTTTTCAATATCACTGTTTGTGTGCGCATGATCTCTGCCTTTGTAAAGTAGGTGTGTTTTCTCCAGAGAATTGTGTGCCAAGCTTGTGGAATGAAGGTCGAACTCTGTTCCTCCAAAAACAAGAAGGCAAAGTCACAAATGAAATGAGTTCTGACAATCTCTCTGCATAACAACTTTATGTGTCAAATCTAGCAGCCCTGCATGATGTCTTACTGTGTTCTGGAAAGTACAAGCTCAGCATTATAAAGTGCCAGTTCATGTGTCGACTGACAACTGTGCTTTTTATATTCCAGGACAAATGAGTTTTCAGAGCACAAAGCCCAGAGGTCCTGCTCCGATAACTGGAAGTTTTCCACAGGGAAATCATAATGATGTTAAAATGTGTAAAAGACGTACAAATAAATAATTGCATTTGAAACTGAAAATGCACTTGGGATTTGACGCAATTTCCATTAAACTGGAAGAATATGATGTTTTTGATGGTCATTGGTTTTGATGACAGAACCGTGTGACTGAAACATGTATTTTAAATGATTCCATTATGTTCTCTGTTAGAGGTTCTTTAAAAAAAATGTTCAGAGATAATGAATCAAGTGCATGTTTGTAAACCACTGAAAACGGTAACGGTATTTTACGTGCATTGTGGAAAGACAAAATGTAATTGTTCAAACAAATGTTAAAACAATGTTTCTAAAAACATGTTTCTAAAACATCAGTTATGCTGACATTAGTGTGGAAACAGGGTAAAGCAAAGTTAAATCAAAGAAGATAAAAAAACTAAAGATTATTTGCAAAAGAGTGAAAACCTTAGTTGTGTAATTATGGTAAATTTCACGAGGATTTAATGAGTCCAAACTGAGTGAGTCTGACTATGGTGTGAAGGTGAAATATTTTGGGCCGGAGAGGTTAATTGTCCTCAATTAACGATCCGTGTGTTACAGGCATCGATTCTCTAACATTTCAAGGAAAAGCTTCCAGCTTTGTCGGCAGAGAAGGTCTGAAAAGTTACAGTTTACTTGTTGAGTTTAATTACAACATGGTGGAGAAGATTGGAGCTACTTTGTGGGTTAGATTTCAGACTCCCGCTGAACCTGCTGGTAAAGCCACAAGCAAAAGCGTCTGTAATTCTCAGAGTTGTGACCTTGAGTCTTGAGTTTAGAAGAAAAGCTGCTTCTTTAATTCTTTTTCCTTTAATTCTGTTCTACTCGTTTCTGAAACAGAAAATGTGGGATATTTGATATGACAGAGAGCTGGAACAGATGTTTGTGTCGCTCTTTACACACAGAGTGAATTCACTCTGAATACAGTCAGACAGCTGATAATCACCTTCATTTAGAATATTGAAATAATCTAAACTCTGTTATCACCAATAAAACATTCATACTGCTACATCTGTCAATTATCATTTATATATTATATTATTTTATTATTTGTTTGTATTTTATTAATGCATCAATGCTGTTCCATTCCTCACACATTCTACTGACTCAGAACAAACAGAAAACATCATGGACAGTTCTGCTGGGATTGTTTTAAAACATGTATCATGTCATCTTGTGTGATGGTTTAATATTCTGAAGTCAAAGATCATTTGTGGATGTGCATAAATTCATTTTAACTGGAGACCTCGATCCACTCACAGTTGTAGGAATGCTAAAATGTTTTTTAGATGTTGAACATTTTTTTCTGGTGATATAAATCTTATTCAAACATCATTTATAGTTATGTAATGTTTTTAAAGCGCTCCACTAACAATGTAAGAGTAACGTTTTTAATATAATCCATTTCCCTGTTAGCTGTTTCACACCATGGGCACCACTTTACTGCTGTCTAGCTAGGCTGCTATCTATGGTTTGGAACGGAGCCAAAGTGTCTACATTAAGTTTTAAAACTGCCTTTCTTTAAAAAACTTCTTTTTTGACAAGTTCATGAACTTTTCATAAATTCCTCTTTATTTACACCATCAAAAAACGACCTCTGTCCCAGATCACCATACAGAAATAATGACACTAGACAGAATTAATCTGTCAGTGTGATTTTCATTTGAGCAGATAATGGCCACAGACACTCCAGCACTCATCACCCTTATCAGCCACACTGAAGACTGTTTCACTGAAAACTCTCCTTCACTGCACTGCACTGCACTGCACTGCACTGCACTGCACTGTACTGTACTGTACTGTACTGTACTGCACTGCACTGTAAGCCTTAGGGATTTCTTTTGCCAGGTCATTGTGCACTGGGCAAAAATGGTGACAGGTTTACAGTTAATAAAGACTTGTGAGGATCTTAATTCATATCATGATATCATCAAAACATGGACTTCATTTATGAGTTATAATTTATGATATTTTTATCATTATTATTGTTTTATTGTATTTTATTGAGTCTTAACTAATGATCAGATATGAAACACAATAGAAACCATTGTGTTATGGTTTCTATTGTAACATTTCTGTAACATTAAAAGAGCGTTGTAAAATGGCAGACTTAAGATTTTCTAAGAAAGATGTAGCACACGTGACTGGAGAATAAATGACTGTGGCTGGATCAGAACAGATGCGCTTTTGTCGCTGCTGGGCCCAATCAGACGTTATTTTTTCTGCATTGAATAAAGCATCTGGTTTCAGAAGAAAAGCATTTCAACACTGTTAATATTACTGAGAAGAGCGTCTCTTTAAACAGCAGCCCATCTGCTCACCTTACACTCCAATTATAAACACGCTGCTGGATCATTTAAGAGAAATAACCTGATGTCAGTCATATATTATTGAGGCTTTTGTCCTCATTTGCTGTTCTTGTAAGTTAAAATCATCTACATTATATGAAAAATGCCAATATTTGTTTTTTATATTCCATCAATAATACAAGAAATGTATGTGAAAAATACAAGAAATCAAGTTTAAACAGAAACCAGTAATAAAAAAGTGCCTCATCCTTTATATAGTAAATAAATAAATGTCTGTCACATGATGTTTCAGTCATTTTCTGCTACATTTCCTGGGCAAGTTGTCTTTCCATCTAGAATAGCTGCACATTTTTTATTCTGCAGGGGACCAAAACTGAAACGTCTGTCATTATTTTCTCACTTTCATGTCATTTCAAACTCATATGATTTTCTTCTGACCTCAGGCAGGTTTACAGAAGCTGTATTTGAATACATGTGGACCTCGCAGGAGGACATTTTCAGTCATGGTCCACAGAAGAAAAAAGTCAAAAAGGTTTGGAATGACATAAGAATGAGTAAATGATGGAAACATTTTCATATTTGGGTGAACTTTTCTCTAAGTATATGTATTGGAAGTAAAAATAACATGTAGCAGTTGCTTTATCCACCTCTTATAGGGGACAATTCCTGCTGGAGAAGCCTACAGTAGGGTTACGGGTTTCACTCAATGGTGATGGTTCATGGCTCTCCTCTAATGGGGT
Source organism: Ambastaia sidthimunki (assembly GCA_036877625.1). Taxonomy (NCBI): domain Eukaryota; kingdom Metazoa; phylum Chordata; class Actinopteri; order Cypriniformes; family Botiidae; genus Ambastaia; species Ambastaia sidthimunki. The sequence continues at coordinate 25,789 of JAZGTK010000433.1, forward strand.
TCGAACCAGCCCTAATCTGTAATCATTTGTATTACACCCCAAAGGGCGACGGTTGTAAGCAACAGAACAATCCCTGGAGAACAAAAACACAACGTCCAATTTTTCATTTGGCTTACGCTTGTGCAACCAAAGTGACTCAGTTAAGTGTCTTTCTCAAATACACAGATATAGTTGTGGTTTGAATCTACAATCTTTATATCTACTGGCTCACAAACTTAATCACTACAACACACCATCCTGCTTTATACTATATAGTGATATTTCTGCATTGTTACTGAACCACTTCCTGGAGTAATAATTCTGATTGATCAATCACACAAGCCAGTGATCTGATATTAACCAATCACATCCAGAGAATACTAGACCACACCTCCAGGCAATTTTAATAATTAAAATGTTTTTATGTAAAATAGATTTAAACCCTTTAAATCAACATTTTGTCAGTTTTATTATTTACTCACTTTTATGTTATTCCAAACCCTGTGTGTCAATGTCTGTGAATGTAGAAAGACTTTTACAAGCAACAACATAAAGCATGTGATTTTAATAGAGTTACTGTACTATTTGTTTGTCTGAGAGGTTCAACCATTAGTGTGAGATTGGGGCGGGGCCATAGGCTGCCCTGACCAATGACAGAATGTTTTGAAAAAAAAAAATCATCAAAATCTATTTGTTGCCACCAGTGGTGCAGAAATCACATACGTTACCTTTAAAACATGGGAGGTGTTATATCCACATGTACACACAATGTTCATTTTTGAAAGTTAGTCACTGAAAGACAAAGAAAGGACAGTATTAGATTTATGAACATCTGTAATTGCATCTGTATCAGGCTTAACATTTTATCCTCCCTGACGTTTGGGTTTTCTGATAATAAAGACAGTCACTGTTTAAATGAGGTCAATAATGATTTTATCTCTAGCTCACTTCATGCAAAAATATGTCCCCCCAAAAAAACGTGATTTTAAGGAGTTATTTCCAGTGTTTCATGTGTTTTCAGGAGTCTAATATTCATTACAGACGATGTCATTTCATGAGCTCTGCTTGTGATAAGAGATCAATTATTTGATTATTCCAACATATTCCAGAGGATCTTTGTTTTTACTGTCACAGACTTTGTGTTTCTTAGTCTTGCTCTTTTAATTACCAAATTGTGCTTCGATTTTTCCAGTGTTAGTGCAGCAATGAATGCAAAACAATCTGTGACAAAAGTACCAAAATAAAGTTTAATCTCTCTTCTACATCAAAGCAGCTGAGAACCAGAGGCAGTGATGGTTACGGTAGAGATGTTTAGATTCAGCTGCATCGTATCCTAAATTGTTCTCCACAAACATGATGCAAGTTAATGGTAGAGTTTCCTGGAAGAGCTCTGAAAACCTTTTTAACTCACATTTTTATATCATCAAAAATCAAAATAAAGATTTGAACGAACGCCTTCATTGTAGTTCTGATGATTCTGCATTGAATTTAGTGCATTTTTTTAAAGTAAAATAAGTACAGATTTATTTTACTCTAGTATTTGAGGGCAACATTTTACTGGACAACAGTTTGTATTCACAAATTTTTGACAGAGTTTAGTATTCATATAATTTCTCCTGATTCCACTCGTTTTAGAGTTAAAATTCTGTTGTTCTCATCCTCTGTCAATCCTGTTTTATATTTGACGTCTTTTAAAGTTGTACGACTGCTTTGTACAAGAAACAAGCTGAAATCTGAGTTAATAATTATCAATATTTTTGGTTCATTTGCTCCGCAGGGAAAGACTGTAAATTATTCATGCTCACTGATGCTGAATCTTTAAACTGCTGTGAAAGGTCAGAAAAAGGTTTATTTATCAAGAACATATTTATCATAGAATCCAGGATTTTATTCAGATTTTAATGGAGGTGTCACAGTTTTGTGAGTGTAGAGCAGCTGGTGAATCAGACATTCATAAAGACATTTGCTCTTTGATATGTGATGCTCCTGTTACAACAAACTGAGATCAGACAGTCGGGGTTCATCTCAGTCTAACATCCTGAGAGACAGCAGCCAATGAACAGCCAACATTAGCCATGCATTTTAATTTCCATATAAGATCAGACAGAATGAGGGAGAGGCCCAGTTCTTATAAAAGTGATGATAACATTGTTTATTCTTAGCTTGCCTGCTGCAGTAAATGCATTGGGCCCTTTAAATATGAATGAATTTTGATTGGCTGTTAATGTTTAATCGTTCACCAGCTGAAATCCACTATTCTCTTTAATATAGAATAACTTTATAGTTACGCTTTTTTGTATAAATGAGCCTCTATACTGTACACATGTGAACTGTACACTGTATATCTTATATATATCATATGTAACAAAATAAAAAATAACCGTGTCCCGGGTCTGTGTGGGGCTGTAAAAAGAGAGAGATATCTGTGAAAAATGACTTTTATGTGGCTCAACAGCTGATCTGTAACAGAGTCTGTTTATTTGTTGCTTATAATGTATGTGGGGCGGATGGTACTGAAGTTTGGGCTGCAGTAATAAGATGTTATTGAAACCCTCAGGGGGGGCGAGTCTTCATATTCTACACAATACAGTACGGCTAGTGGCCTCAGTGTGGACAACACCATATTACAAACCGCCTGGCAATAAAACAGCTTTAATGTCAGTGTAAGAGAGGCAGCTGAAAGCACACAGCAGAGCTCTCTACAGAACACCCTAAAGTTAAACTTACAGAAATCCTGTTGAGAAATGTACTCTGCTTACTACTTACAATCTTCCCTTTACATCAACTCATAAACTGAAGATTATTTGCTGCCTTAAACTTATCAGTATTATTAAATTGTCTGCACGAGTAATTTTAACTCACTTGAATTGAAAGTTTGTCAGTTTGGCTTCATTTGACTTCAACATACATAAAGTTTGTAAAGTCACCTGCAATTTTATGTTTCAAACAGAGAGGGCGACAGAGAGACAACATTTAAAATGTAGCTTTAATGTTTATTTAACTGACTTTAAAATATCTAGTTTAATTTGTATAACTTATTAAATAAATTGACATTCCTTAAATGTTTTTGACAAGTTAATGTAAAAACATATGTTGTCATGACTTACTGATCATATTTTTCAGTGTAATATGGTTTTAGTCACACGTTCATAATCACTCTGATGTTGTATTTAACAAATTTCATGCATTTCATCCAAATTCTGTCGATATTTACTCGCCTCATGTCTGCTCGTATGTTTGTGTTTGTCCTACATTTGTCTTAAAAAAGTCTTATAAAGTTCTGAAATTTCAGGTACGTACAGAACATTTTTCCCTCTTCAACTCATTCAGACATTTAAAGCGGTTGTTCTGTATCACAAATACTGACTGTCCATTTAAAATTGCTGTTAGTAACTCAAACTGAAGGCATGAACTAATCAGCTCTTATTATAAGCACAAATCCATTTACGGCTTCAAAGTGTTCAAGGTCTTTTGATCAATATCTTTAAAAAACAGCTTCATCTGCAAATTTCAGAGCAACTGAACAGAGCAGAACAATCAGTGCTGCAGGTTTCATGATTAACCAACATTTCTTAAAATATATGATTTTTCATCAAAACATCTTGTGGGAGCTGAAGCCACACAAAGGACGTTAATGTAGGACACTCGTCTACAATTGCAATATTGCTGAAAGTTGTTATTACTTTCTTAATACCTTCTTACTGTAGCTCTGGGACGATATAAACAGAATATAGCAGCAAAATAAAGCCATTATGAAGACAAACTGTTTCATTCAACTTCAGCGTCACACACGTTGAACAAGCAAACTTTCTGAAGTGTGACTCAATATTACAAACTTTCTGACGGTGCACAAACACAATCAGCCCACGTCTGCAAATACTGAACACTCCCAAACATGAGGTTTGTCTCCAATTTACTTTATTTACACAAGTTACTACAACACAAAAGACCTCATTTCAGTGTGTTTAATTCATTTACTCGACACACATTTTTGGTGTTAGACTTTTGTTAAAAGTTTTACATATAAAGCAATACCGGTGAGAGAATGGTAGAATAATGATAGAATAATGTGGTTTAGTTTAGACTATTGTCAGCTGGATAATTTTGGATAATTATTAACTCCTCAATAACAATTCAATCAAAAAGTCTTCAATCAGCTCCTCCTACAATAACTCTTTTTTTTTTTAGAAACTTTTTTTAAATGGTGCATTATTTGATTTATTTCTTAATCTGCTTTGTTTGTTTTTTTTATTAAAAAAGGCACCTTTCCAACTTTTCTCTGATAAACAATGTAGGTACACAGAAAATATGATTTATCTTTCCAGAAAGTGAGCCTTTCTGGTCAACTGTTTGCAATTAAAAATGCTTTGCCCAAAGCGTGTGCTAAGAAGGCTGAAGACCGGTGTGCTTTTATCAGCAGTTATCATGTCATATTATCTTGCCTGTGGACAGAAATTGCTGAGTGGGCTTATATGAGCTGTCCTACATTTATTAGCCTCAATGGTGAATCCACGCGGTACAGATGACTCAGGGCTTAAGTGGACATTATTGGCTGTGTGTGTATTTGTGTGTTACTTTACTGAGGGAAAAATTTGCACCCAAAAGTGAGCAAAGAAAACCTCCGTTTGGGGCTGTCCCTTTTTATATGAACGCTATAGTAATGAAGTTTTTGCTACAGTTTACTTAATAAAGTTAGAAATGCAGAATGTTTTCTGTTAGGGTTTTTATAGCCAGCTGTCTGTAAGTCAATAGGCTGTGATTGGATGCTTTACGTGACTTTCTAATGCATTTCCAGTCTAAATGGGCGGCTCCGGTTTGTAGACTGATAACTCTGCATCTCAACAAAACATACCAACAAAACAAACTGTGATTGGTCGCTTTACGTGATCCAACCCAACGGTACTTCCTGTCTGTGGTTGGCACTTATCCACTTTAAACAGCAGATGATGAGCTGTTTTCTAAGATATGTGAGTTATTATATTGTGAGTTAATTCTAACTTCTGTCTGAAGTGTAAATAAGTCTCTGTGTGTACAGGCACTCGCTGTAGTTAATATTCCATGTGGTGTGTGTTAAAATGTACCATTCTCACCAGCATCATGTTTATTTCAACACACCGCTTCTGCACAGATGAGTGTCTCTCATTAACAGAGGAGAGATTCATTGCTGCTGACTGCACATACACACGCACTCACACACTCACAGACACAAACACACACATGCACACACGCACTCACACACACTCACACACACAAACACGCACACATGCACACACACGCACTCACACACACTCACACACACAAACACGCACACATGCACACACACGCACTCACACACACTCACACACACAAACACGCACACATGCACACGCACACACACAGGCACACGCACACACACATGCACACACACAAACACACACACATGCACACACTCACACACACACATGCACACACTCACACACACTCTCACACACACTCTCACACACATGCACACACACACTCACACACATGCACACACACACGCACACACACACTGAACTCAATGGTCATTGCCTGCAAACGTCCCCGAGTGTAAATCCAGTTTATTTCAAACTGATGTGATTTAATTAATATGAAACTCTCATGTATGATTTATATATAAATAGACAGAAGTATATTTAGTATAAAAAAAATGTAAAAATTATTGCAGTAATGTTAGTATAACCTTTTAAACGTTATATGTCATACAAATATTATTCTTAATTTGTTAGTGTAACGATTTAAAAACTTTGAATAATGTTCTTATATCCAAGCAATAATGTTAATACAACATCTGAAAAACTGAGCGTTTAGAACATTTTAGAACTTTTAAAAATAATGTCTTGTTTTTGTTACTAAATGGAAACATTAGGGAAACATTCTTACACCCTAAAATTGTTAGCTGTTACTACCAATAATGCCCTTTGATTTTTGGTTCAGGTTTTGGTTAAAGCTTGAAGAATCTTTTACTGTTAAATACTGGTGAAAACATCTGCGTGTGGTCACGTCCTTCCCTCTGCATCCGCTTTATCTTCCGTTCCCTGAGGATTTACTGGAGCCTTCACATTCATTCATTTAATGGGGCGATTCCTCTTTTTTCCAGCATATGTTCGGGATAGTGAGGGTCAATTTATGAGGCTGACACGGACAGATTCCTCAATACTAAAGTCCAGAATTTACAGCTCAACTGAAATCATCTCTCTACCCGACCATTCACTTCTCTTTACTGGACGCAGTTTTCTGAGTGTCTGTTTAGTGCTCGCTGTGACCTTCCAGAGAACAGCATTTATACCACAGACCTTCAGAAATAGATGATTACATTCTGTAACAGTAAAGCAAAGACTAAAGTCACGTTACCAAAAAAAAAGGAAATTGTGCCATTTCTTAGATTTACACTCGTTTTAGACTTTAGCATGAAGGTCGACCTCTAAACCTCACTGTCACTATGACAAAAGAAAAAAAAAAATCACACAAAAATGATGTTGTACTAATTCATATAAATTAGCCACTAATTTGCTGTCAGTCCAATAAACACAAATTGCTACGAGATTGTGTTGGAATGTAAAACCTTTTATTTCTAACTTGAGGCAAATTGGACTCTCGTCATTCTATGAATGTTATAGATTATTTTAATTTTAAGTATATATTACAGCTATACATGTGTGATTCTTGTAAGGATCTACTGTAAGTAACTGACAATAGTAGCTTCCAGAAAGCTTTTAAAATGATTTATTCTATGGCAAAGAAAAACAACAGGAGTTATTCCAATGCCATCTGCTCTGGAGCTGAAGAATAACAGGGCTAAAGAAAAGACTTTCTGACTCAGTGCTAAAGCTCAAGCTGTTCAACACCAACTATTGTCCCGCATTTGACCTTCTTTAAAAAAACCTTTACAGATCTTTGCACTGAACCTACTATTAAAAAAACATGTCCAATTATGTAGTAAAAATCTACATCCTGTTCTGTCTTCTGTTCTGTTATGTGTCTTCTCTTCTGTTTTGTTTTGTTCCATTATGTTCTCTTCCATTTTACATTGTTCTCCTCTGTTCTATTCCATCCTGTTCTAGTCTAGTCTAGTCTAGTCCAGTCTGTTCTGTTCAGACCAATATTTCAGACTGAGACTGTTACACATTGGGCTCTAGTATATATTTATACATACAGCTGTAGATGCAATGCTGCTCGTTTTTATTGCATGCGATTATCATGTACAAACTCTAAGTCTCATATCTTACAACATTTGGTCATCACACCAAATGACTCTGTGTGTGTGTGTTTTGAGTCTCAGAGAACAAGCTATAGTGTCAGGAACAAAAAGACTTCGAATCCCCCATCCACATAAAATATTCAGGCTAACAAAAAAGACTCTCTTGTTTTTGATGGCTGGTTCAAAGCCCATTACAGCTCGTTTGAAATGTTAGCAGTGGGAGAAGTTCTTTAGAGAGTCATGTGACAGCTCTTCTCCCTGACAGAATACTCAATAAACAACATCAAACCAGAGTCCTGGTTTTCAGGGACTGAAGGAGACCCACAGACCAGTTTTTTAGACCTTTTCCACCTCACAAATTTTGAAATCACTTCCTGTGTGAAAGTCAAAAGGCCTCTTTTCAGTCTTATTTCATTGATGTAACTTTTTATCACATATTAGATGACAAACGTACAACAAGGTTACATAAATATTTTTCAGTGCATCCCAAAATTGTTCTTCATCCGGATAGATGAAAGCTCCAGACTTTAAATGAAAAAAAGGAAAAATCTTGTTAATTTTTTCAAAATAATACCCTCAGATCTCGTAATGTCTTCGTTAATTTGCTTGCAGTTCCTCGTCAATAACCGATTATGTGCTCAGATGCATTAATCAATCACTTAAGCTCTAATTAGTTCCTGTAATTTCTGTTCAGCGGTTAAATTCAGTGTTTACAGACGGGATGAAGTGCACCACCCTCCTTTTATCACTTTGCAGGATAATTATAAGCCCACGATGCTCAATTAAATGAGACAGAGCACTTATAGACATGCCAAGGGAAACTTTCTGTTTTCTGTGGCACCACGCCTACGAGATGAATTAGCACTATTGTTTTGTTTAGTGATGGGAGTGTTTTGTGCTTATATTAAACCGTGTGGCTTTTGGTGGCAAACGTTGGCACAGATCGGCTCCGTGCCTCCATGTGCGACGCACGACTGCCAAGCGTGTGAAACTGGTGCCGAGAATCTGCCGGCGGGTCGCAGACGCGTGTCTAAGTGCACCTGTCAGCACAGATGTGGATTAACAGAGACGTATTCTGAATCCACACTGCCATGCACGGCAACCCGGCTAACAAAGTTAGCTTGTATGAACGTTTCTAGTAACAAAAACATTAAAAACATTTATTTTGAAAGTTGTAGGAGTATTTTAAATGTCCAGTTTGTTAGATATTGTATTAACATTTTTTGATTTGTTATATAAACATTTAAAAAAAAAAAAATAATATATATATATATATATATATATATTGATATATGATATATAACGTTAAAATTAAAACCAACATTACTGCAAGAGCATTGTTCCTAACTTTGAAAGAACTTTTAGAGAATGTTAGCCAACGTCATGAGAACATTCCCTGTTGGCTGGGAAAATGAAAGATCGTTAGGAAGGAAGGAGGAGATGCGAGTACAATATTCAAGTCAATAAATAAAAGATCAAGGAGTGGCGGAATTTCTTATTTAGCAAGCAGCCCAGCATCTGATTTCCTGAAGCAGTCCAAGCATTACAATAAAGCACAACTTTAATTACATTAAACTCAGCGTCTCAAAGTTCGTCTGCAGTACAAGGATATCCAGAGAAAAAATGTTCATAATGGAGATATTATATGAGGCATGTCTTTTTAAAATTGATCGTAAAGCACCTCTCAATCAAAACGCCCTTGAGAGGCCGAGCCAGGACACGTACAGCCAAATCAGAGACTTTAACACTCCCCCCAGGTCTCTCTCTCTCTCTCTCACTCTGTCTCTCACTGTCTCACTCTTTGCACACATGCATGAGATCACATGACATTTATCATGTCAAGACGTACAGTATGTGCTTATAGGTCCCAGCACACACGTGCGTGTATCTACATTTTAGACATCCATCATTTAAACACTTCTGTGTTTTCTGCAGGAAATGTTGGTGCATAACCTGAAATAGTGTATATAGCTATGTGTGCTAGCTCCGCTCTCTATTGGTTAATTTCCTCCCAGTACAAAAACTATTGACTTCTGTTTACACTTTATATCAGTGGAATATTTCAATATTTGTTCTTACTGCAAGCAAGATTTTTGACTGTGTACACTTGGTGCAAAACGTATCTACCACAATTTACACTTAGTGTACATAGTGTTATCATCTAATTTCATTTACAGTCAGTAAATACACGCTTCCGTGTGTGCTTAGAAAAGCTGTAACCTAAAGATTTTTCATCTAATAAATGCCAGAAAAGGCAAATTTGAAAACACACTTTCCACTACAGTGCTGTTTTACTGCACGTGTGATTTTTGCTCATTCTTACAAACTGAGGAATGATTGAAAATGATTTGTCAGCAGATCCCATCATTTACTCCTGAACATGTAATGCACAGATGTTGTAGAAACGTGGGTGACACACTTATTTGTATATTTGTAAATTCATTCATGTCTTAATCGGATAACACATTTTTAAATCGTAGGGTCGACAACAGATGGTGTGCTCAATATTTATCAATTAAAATATGCAGAGAAAACCTCTATGTGCTTTCTGTCTGATGTATTTTTGATCTCCTGTGACACCTGCATGTTCAACACGTGACATCACTGTGACATCACTAATTGCAAAAATTATAAGTAGGTCAAATATATGCTAAATTATGACAAGAAACTCAGGGCTTGACTGTACATGGGCAGAATAAACAGTTTGTATAGTTGTGAACTGATTAATGATCATTTGCATAATTTGCATATGTAAATAAAAACAGATCTCTGAGGTATGTGTGCATTCTGCATGGATGAGTTATGATTCGCTCCTTCTACTTGCTCAGATGTATGTTTGTCCATAATTACTTATAACTTTTCTCTGTAAATGTCAATGAAGTGATTTGTGTTGAGTTTATACTCTTCACTGGAACCTAAAGTACTTTCCAATAACCTTCTTTTACATTTTCAGCAAGAGTAAGTGCCAAAATATGTTAATTCATTTTATGTATATCAGTCGTGCTGAATATGTGTCATTTCAAAGGTTTCACAACACCTGCATGCAACTAAATACATTTATATATTTTTAACATTTCAACACAATTTTCATATTTATTTAAATGAAAGCTGCTGTAACATTTGCCTCTCTACCGCCATCTTTAAAATATTAAAACATAAAATTGCAGGTTACTTTAAAAAATTTTAATTACTTATTCTGAAGTCAAATAAAGCAAAAGTCTTGAATGGAATAATTCATCCAAAAATGAAAATTCTTTCATTTACTGACTCTCATGTCATTTCAAACCTGTATGACTTTTTTACCTCTGAGAAACACAGAAGAAAACATTGTGAAGTATGTTGGTAACCAAACAACAGTGGCACGCATTGACTTCCATTGTATGGACACAAAACCACTGAGACATTTCTCAAAATATCTTCTTTTGTGTTCCCCAAAATAAAAAGTTGCAGAAAATGTTTATTTTTGGTTAAACTATCTCCACTACTGGTTTATACAGAGTATTTTACAGAGTGAATAAATGAGGTTTTTAATTAAAGAACTGTACTGTTGCAAACTATTATTATTTTCAGATTTGACCTGAGTGTCTTGTTAAAGGCAGAAAAAACTTTGCTCTGACACTCTTCGACTGTGTCTGAGAAACTTGAGCAGCTTGGACAACAGTGGGGAGACTGTATCCACCGCCCGCCATCCACAGTCATGCTGGGAAAAAAGTGTCCGCCTGTCACTCATTTCTGTTGTTCTGTTGTGATACAGGCAAACAGAATCACAGCATCAGGTCCACCACACAGATGAGTCACAGCAGATCAAGACACACTGTTACACAGCCACAGCGCTAATAAGAAAGATGCTGAGACACAAACAGTGTCTTGAGGGTACAGAGTATTCTATATATTCTAATGTTCCATTCACAACGACGCTTTAATGCTAATGTTTTCAAAACGTTTGCCAATGACATCCTTAAAGAAAATGTTCCACTAACATTACTGCAAAAACGTTTCTGATTAGCCAATGTTCTCAGAACGTTCCCTGTTAGCAGGGTGGTTGCCCAAGTGTAGTATTAGACAAACATGAATGGAAGTACGTAAGGCCGGTTCTGTTCCAGCTCCACGGGCCAACACAAGCTCATCCTCTGCATGATCCATAAGCCATCTGTGGACATGCTGAGTGCCCAAATCATGCCTGTGTTTGCCAGACCTGTTTACATTGAGACATGCTGGTTTCCCCATGAGAACATGAAGTCACTCCTCTTTATATCACTGCAACCTTATAAACTAAACCTGAGAACCTGAAAACCTTCCATCAGAACAGCACATGATTTGTACACAAGTTTGTACTGGTTTCCTCAGAGATAAATCATCAAAGATCTGTTTAGGTTATTTCACCTTAAATATTTATTAAATTATGATATAATAAAATAATATTACAACTGCCAATAATATTACAACTGCAAACAGCACAAAAAGACCGATATGAATGCCAGACTATAATAAATAAAAAAGGAACAAACAAAAAATAAATGTAGCCAATGAAAAAATAGTTCTTACAGCCCAGTAATGTTCTTTGTTAGCTGGGGAAGTATCCAAATACAAAATCAGATTTTCTGCATAAAACATCAAATTACTGCTTTTAAATGACTCACTTCTTTCACAGCGTTTATGAGGAAAGATTCTGGAGGTCTTGTGAGGGTTCTTGAGCTGAGCAGAGCTAGTTGTCATTCAGTGGCTGAGGCTGCTGATAGACTTACACTAATTAATGAGGGTTTGTGTGTGTGTTCCTCTCACAGGAGCTAATGAAAGACTCCTGCTGTACTGCCCATTTATCCAAACACAGCAGTGTGCAGATCTCCTCCGTGCCTGGAGCTCCTGCAGCTGTCAGTCAAACTAAAGCCTCCTGCTGCAGGGAGGAGACGCACTCGTAGCGCTCGTGTCAGTCTGTGATGCTGAATGCACACGTAATGTAAATACTAGCTGCTCAACACCTGCATGTGGATTATTTTTGTGTGTGAAAGAGTCAGTGTGCTTCACGCGGTGACACTTAAATGAACTTTAATTAAGATAAAATATCTTTCTGCAGTTACACCAGTTCATGTTTAACAGCTGCACTTTTTACAGAGTGAATTTACTTCTCGTCACAAATATCAATTCAAAATCGTTTGGCAACGATCGTGTTGATGTATTTCCTGTCGAGACAGGATGTTTGAGTGAAACGTGTAGATTAGATTTTTTTAAACCATGAAACGAGTAGCTATGGATTATGTAACATGACCGTAAGTATACAGGAGAGATATAACTGTGCTTCATAAAAGGTTTAGTCTACATATAAATAGATTCGCGCGGTTCAGTTCAGTTAAACAGAGCTGGTGATTGCAAAGACTTACTAAATGAACCAGCAGTGAACCTGTCACAGACTGACTTTAAAGACATCAGTAGCTTACAGCAGGAAGAGACAGACCCTGAGGGAAAGAAAAGCAACAGAACAGAGAGAATGAAAGAAGAGAAGAAGAAAGAAAGCAGGAGGACGTTACCGAGCTTCCAGAACACTCTCTACCGCTCTCTTCCTCTCTTAGTCCTCTCTCTACCTCCCTTAGTCCTCTCTCTACCTCTCTCTATCTCCCTCTACCTCTCTCTACCTCTCTTAGTCCTCGCTGTACCTCTCTCTACCTCTCTCTACCTCTCTCTACCTCTCTCTACCTCTCTCTACCTCTCTCAGTTCTACATCCAGTACAAACCCAATCTGCCAATGACTGATTGCAAATGTTTTTGTTGTGTTAAGGAAATTGATTGGCCACTGGTCAGTGTATCCATGGCGATAAAACAACAGGGACCTGTCCTGACTTTGAAAGGGATGCGCTCCTAAAAAATTATACTTCCAACCCGGGAATACTATTGAAATAATCCTGGGATTTTGTTTGCTTGTTGTCAGATTTGCACCAAGCATGTCCACCTTTCCAACCATTAAAAACACAACTGGAGCGTTTAGAAGAGAAGCTGTTTCATGTCACCTCCATCCATCCATGTTATTATAAGAACAGCCACAGAACATTTACACATTACTGTACACATTACTGTACTTCTATTCCATAATATAGTCAGTGGAGGAAAAGAACAACTTACATTAACATGCTGGTTAATTCTTGAACCTTACTGTATTTCATTAATGAATGCAGCTCTGACATGGGGTGAACTGTTTCCACTTGGGTTAGTAAGCGATCACCTAGAAACCTTCCTGATCACCATAGTAACCACAAACTGTAGTGATGCACTAAAAGCCATGTACAACATCTCAAAAATGTTCTGGCAACCTCCCTCAAAAACAGCTCTGTGCCACTGAGTTTTCCATTGGCAAGCAAATTTTCAAAATCTCAACATCATTACACAACACCATTTTAGGCTAAAAACTATTTGTTTAGCAGTTTGGAAATGTGCAAGTTTTTAAAAATGATACTATAATTTTCTCCATGTAAACTACAACATTACAAATTTGTGAAAACAATAATGCCAGCATTATTTGTGGTCCAAAGACTTTACTGAGATTACAGAAGTACCTTCACAATCAGCCAATGGGGACGTTAAAAGGCCCTGAATGATTAACAGAATCATTTACTGTTGCTGTTCTTTAAACAAGAGAGGAAGTAAACGTGAGATTGTTCTAGAGCAGCAGAACAGCAGCTGAGGGATTTTAATAAGAGATGTTCATTGATTTAACAGATTAGTGGCAATAAAATCAACAGCGCGATTTCAAACTGACAGGACCTGTTGTCTGTGCACAGGAAACACTATTGGAATACAGGGAACGTTCCCAGAACGTTGGTTAGCATTTTGTAAATGTTTTCAAAAAACGTTCATGAGTAAAAGAAACCTTCATGGAGTAGAAATCATGTATATGTATATCACTGTATACCATATACATATATACATGTATATATGTATATATGTATGTATTTATATATATTTTTCTGCTCATCATCATCATCATCAGCCACCTGATGTCTGAGCTACTCTAATAAACTTTAAATGTGAAGAACAGATAAAACAAACAGCACGATCCTTCACAGATATAAACTTGCTAATGCTTTTATATTCTCCATCGCAGACACAGAAAACTATCTGAGCATTAGCAGCACAGCTAAGCATTATAATAATAAAGTGACATTGCAGATGATCATGTTTTACCTGCAGGACGGTTACAGCGGGAATCTTCACTCACCCCAAATCATGTGAAATCACTGACTCGCCATCAAGCTCCTCCAAAACATTGTGCCTTTTTCTGCAGAACACAAAAATAAAATAACTGATAAATGTTCATGCTGCTTTTTGACTATTTGTAAATTTAAACACGTTTGATAACTGTGACTGCCTGTTTTTTATAGAAAATGTTCAGCAAAACACACATAATATTTGCTTTTATGTATTTGGCAGACACTTTTTGAAGGCACACCTTTAAATTATATGTGGAATAAAACCCCTGACTTTAGTGTTGCCAGCTCAATATCAAATAAGCTCGAACTAAAACTAGACTGAGTCAAAGCAACTTGTTAAGGCCTTTCACCTCACAATATCCTGATCACGAAAGTGTTGAGCTGTGTTATCAAAAGCAAGCAATTATCAGTGGTTAAAAAAGATCCCTGTGCATTATTATGGAATTCTAATAGAATGCCGTACTGGATGAGGGAAAGCAAGGTCTGGTCCAGTGCTCTGGGATTCACGACACACATTTGAGCTTAATGAAGCTTTGAAAGCGGTTGGGTTCAATGTCACCCTTATTTGTCCCTCTCAGATCAACAGAGCTTGAAATGTCGCATTCACGGCAGATTACGCAAAACAACTGCGGCCGGCACAGATAAACTTGCAATACTTTTGTATCCCTTTAACTGAACCACAACAGCAGCCATCAGTTCGGTCTGCAGGTGTTTTGTCAGGCTTTTATGGGGAAAAAGGCTCAAATAAAGCATGATATAACTTTCTCATTGCTTTCCTGAGCACTAAACACAAATCTCTCCGGTCCACTGCCCAAAAAGTCAGCCCACATCAGTTACAAACTAATATACAGAAACACTAAAGAAAGTTCTTCAGACTGACTCAGAACTGCAAGCGCAGGACATAACTGTTCCCGGCCATTAGAAGACGGTCTGTGGCTGCAAGGGGCCGTTCATTTTCTCAGAACAGTCACACAGTGACTTATGTTACGTTACAGATGGCCGTAAGTTAAAAGTGAGTGATGCTAAAAGATGGACATCTCTAATCACCACTTTAAATCTCAACACAGCCAGAGTCCCGTTGATGCATCAGTCTGAGGTCTGAAGTACGACAGTAAAACAGTTTACTGCAGAGACCAGAGAACCGGCAGCTCCTCTGTGTATGAATAAATCTCCAGAGTATGTGGATGGCAGCCATTTTTTGTCTCGCGATACATCAATGTTCTCTGATAGACTTTTTTTTATGTGGTCTGATCTGTTAACAACCATCAGTGAAGAATCTCAGCACTGACGAGGATGATAAAATATGAGAACAGTGAAAAATCGATCAACCGCCTGAATACATACAGTACATACTGACAAGTAAAGAAAAGATGGAGAATTAGTATCAAATACTCTAAATCTCATTGTAGGCTGAACAGAAACTCTGTTGCTGGACAGTAATGGAGAGTGTAATATTGAGTATGCATCAGGCAGAAAGCAGAAGATCAGTTTGCTCTGCACGTGATGCGTCTGAGGATCATACACAGACCTGCAGGAATCTCCACAGGGTCTCTGAGGAGGTCTGAGAGGACAGAATCAAACGAAACTGCAGGAGGAGGAAAATCAAACACACTTCTCACAGAAATGGAGATGGCCGCAGCTATCTGACCAGCCCGGAAGCCTCAATTCACTCACTTTATAACACACACTCACACAGTGACACATCCCCCCCCGACCGTTTGAAGTAAGTGTCAGTAAAAAGTGATGCCTTCACAAAGCCTGTAAGCTCATCCAGGGAATTTCTTACTGAAAAGGTGTTTTTTTCCCAATCTCTTCCTCTTTCTCCCCCGTCCTGATTCATCCTGGAGGAGTTTGTGGAAGTCCTATCAGAGACATGGGTGGCAGGAAAGGATTTTTATCCTTGTTGTCAATTAAAGCGACTCAGCATACATTGTGATTCGCTCGTCACGTGCTCCTGTTACTATGGAAACCTCTGGGGACACCCCAGCCCTGGCATGAGTACTTTTATGTGCCCTGGGTACCAAAACCAGACAACAATACAAGAACTTCTGCTGTCCCGAAATAATCATTATAATAAACATTACAGATCTCAAATATGCACAAAATTCTCTTTAATTTTACATGTTATATTATTATAATGTACTCAATATTTATAATAATAGTTATCTAGACTAACTAAATATATTATTCATTCCTATTTTAAAGTAACTATGAAGTCTAAAACTAAATAAAACATAAAACTTTCTGCGTTTTAACATTTATTCATTCAGCAGACACTTTTATCCAAAGCTACAAAGGAAGAGAGCATTACACTTTTTGTCCAAATAAGACACGTCTAAAAAGCTACATTTACAAGCGGGAAGCCACATTTTGAGTGATTCATTGGTGCATTTTGTTCCATAGCATCAAATCTTTCACCTGCTCATTTGCTCCGTGTCTAAATAACTGTCCTTTAAGCTGACATCACAAATCCTCCTATGTTCTGTTATAATACAGACTCTATACTTCCACACAGATGCTTGTGTTTCTCGGGCAGAAGACCGGTTTCATTCACTGCTGCAGATTGAGTGTGTGAAGGCTATTTCCCCAGACACTGCTGAAGATATACCGGGTCTTGTCAGTTAGCCTGTCCATTGGATTGGTGTCAGAGTACATATGGGGGCTCAGGGAGAACTGAGATCGAGAGAGGAACTACAGAGGGGTTTGTTAGCTGACAGACAGATCTAATCTTGTATCTCGCAGTGAATAAGAGATGAGGGAGCTGAAAAGAGAAGCTATCAAACATTAGAGGTGACTGTAGCATTTTTAAACATCACTGGTTTTGTTGTTAACACATCATGGGTCGAAGAATGACAACAATGCAGATATAGTTTGTGTGAGTGTGTTCATACATCAGCACACCTATAAAACTCGTTTCATAAATGGTCAACTGAAACAGATTCATGAAACGGCAAAGATGTATCAACAAAATATTAAACAATTCTCTGATTTTGGTTTGGGGGATATAATTAAAAAAGTTACAATGTACGACAGTTTAGAACTAGATGCATAAAACTGACATTGAAACGAAACATTTGCACGATTACTAAACTTCTACATATAAAGACATACAGTCAATGATTCACTGACACTTAGACCACAAACATTATGATTGAGACAGCAAAACGACATCAAAAGCCACTCTGATGCCTCGCAAATGCTAACCTGAACTTCCACAAGAGAGAAACTGATGCATGACTGCCCTTTAAACCATCAGCAGCTGCTGTTAGCTCATTCTGCTTATTGGCTGTTTAGTAGCCATTGTTATCCAAAGTTTAATTGGTAAAATTGCTCTCCTGGAACAGACTGAGTTAAGTGAGGAGTAAGTCACAGGTTCCAGTGTCGCCTCATAATTCATGACCGAGTGTTTGACCTCTGAAACAATAATAACACAACAGTGAGTTACTTAAACACTGCTCATGTATCACAGAAATGTGATGATCATCATCACTGAACCTGTAATTCACAGCACTTTCATCTGCATTCAATAACTCAAACAATAAAACTGATCTATCCTGCAGAAAGACCATCAATGAAACAATATATTTAGTGTTAAACACGTACATGAAAGTTTTAAATGGTAATTATGTCCTAAAGTTAGAAAGTTTTTCCTTTGCGTTTTTATTTTATTATTGCTTACAGACGACAACATTGTCACCCCCAAAATGCCCTGTGCAAATGTACAGCCATAATATATGTTTTTTTGTTGAAAACATTGTTAGCGTTTACTAAATAGACATTCGACTGAGAACAAGCGGAGGGAGCAAACTAAGCTGCTTTGAGTTTGCTTCTAAACAAACCCGTATGTCATCATTATAATAAATCTTTATAAGAAAAATGATCTCAACATCACAAACTGTGCTCAGACTTGACAATATACCAAATTTTGCAGACCTCAGACAGTTTAACACAAGCTCATTATTACATACAGGATAGGTGATTTTTTTTTTAGAAACATTTTGTTATGCTGGCTGAAAGTCTCTTCACATCCTGATATCAATCACTAAGAAAAGTGATCTAAATATATTTATATTAATATATATCTTCTGTGGAAGGTGCAGGACCATAAAATGTTCTTCCAGTCCTTGCATTCAGCCTGCATGAATTTATACAACTCAACACCTGGTTAATTCTGTACATTTGGTGAAATCATAACTCATTCTAAATCTACAGTAAAAGAAAACAATACAGTACCATTGTTTTAGGAAAGGCTGTGTTACATCCCAAATGCATCATCCACCACAGCAAACAGATGTTTCCCATCATTTCATCAGCTGCTTTCAGGAAATGACCAGTGGAGAGTCTGCAGGCAGAATTCTGACCCGAACACACACACACACACACACACACACACACACAGTGACAAGATGTCTGAAGTTTACGCAAACAGTGATGGTTTAAAACCATAATGATGATGTAACACAAACTCTTTAATCGTCAATGCTGAACAAATCAAAGACAGTTACTTTTTCAAGAATAAAGCGTTTATTCAGCTTTAAAAGGTTTGATCGTTTACATTGCATTTTATTCTCCTAATTTGTAAGACTATAAATGATTTATAAATATAAAACATCATGTGTTTAACATAACTGCTGTGACTTTTGTTCATTAATCATGATTCTGATATGCTTTTTATTTAGATTTAGATTAGATTTGTACAGTATGAGTTTACAGTATGTACATTCAACATTGCAATACGTCAACACAGATACATTTAGAATTGTGATATAGTATTATCAATATATTGACAGTATATTTTAACTCACTGTGATGTTTATTAAAGCATCAAAGAGCAGCTGGCCTGACCTTTCACCCTCGAAACAAACTATAGAGACATCAACTAGCAAACTGCTCCTTTATCAATCTGCTGAAAATGAGTCTAAGGCTTTTTTAAACCATGACACCGACTCTGTATAGTCACAAATAATGCATCAAAACCCAATTTCTAGCCATGGCTGCTTGTGTGAGTGTTTGTTCCAACTGGCAGCCATAAATAACCTCAGGCAGGTTTTCATCTCCTCATCCTCATACAGAGTAATGTCAGAGCATGTGCTGGCTTTACCTCTAATTAAAACCTGGCTGTCAATGAGGTGCCAGCTATTGTTTACCCTTATTGAAATCAGCTGCCCCGTCGTCTATGGGACTTCCTGTCAGGAGCATAAATTATCCACCACAGGTCCATTTAGGATGGAATAATTCCAAAGTGATCAAGTTACACTGGCACAGTGAGCCAATCAAGTTCCAAACAAATGTTGCTGCTCTGCATTCCAATCCGCCTGTTCCATTCCAGTTTTTATGGCTCTTAGAAGTCCTGTCAGAGTCAAAACCTCAAGTCCCAGTGTTTAAAAGTTTCAAAAGGAATGCTACACTTTATAAAATACAAATGTTACAAAGGGTTCTCATAGTAATGCCATAGAAGACCCATATTTGCTTCCTCAAAGAACCTTTCAGTCAAAGAACCATTTTTTTCTTACCTATTTCATAATCTGCAGAACCCTTATTCACTATAAAGAACCTGTTGTGAAACAATTTGTAGATGTTAAAAGGTTCTTTGTGGAACCATACAGTCAGAGAAACCTTTCATGTGCATCTAACCTTTCATTTTTAAATTTGCTCTCATGACACATTCATCTGCTTTCAAAGACAACAAACCTAAAGTTTGTGAATCAATTCTGTAGCAAAATTTTGTAGTAAAATTTTGTAACAACTGCTAAAACTGCTATTTTTAAATAAAGTAGATTTATACACATTTGAAGCAGGTGGAATTGCTCAAATGCTACTTAAAAAACAATAATTAGTGTGTAATTAACTTTAACAGATGCACTGAACATCACATCAGTGAGAGTCCAGCTGTCAGACTCCATAGACTGAGACACAGCTGAGATCACAGGAGACAGGAGGACAAACACAGAGCAGCATGCAAAAAAACAGCCGCCTTTCAAAGCATTAATCACTTAATATTTATTGTCCTACTGGAATTGTGTTCATTCACTGGGGTTTAAAATCCCGGTTCTCCCACAGCTCAGAGAAATTCATTATGTTTTTCATTAGGCTGAAATTCAAAAGCAGAACATGTAAATGTAAGTCAAATGTCCCTCAGTTATGTAATAATTCATTTTTCAGTGTTTTCATTTATACAAACCTGTTTAAAACCGGTGTGATCATGTTTAAAAAACCCAAAGTTTGGAAATTAAAAATCATGGAGTAAATGTACATAATCTTGATGTGCTATATTTAATATTCATTATAATAATTATGATGTATTTGATAATTCTGATGTTGACATTCTTATATTAACACTTATCTTTGATTTTATAACTTTCATTTAGAGCCGTTTTTCTGCTTTAAATGAAAAATTCAAGCTACAATAATATTTGCAGCCTGTTTCTATTTGGTAAACAACAAAATCTGTTGCTGCATTTCTATATTATTTCAGTATATATTGTCATTGTAAAAGAGCCAATGAATGTAGCTGATCCAATCAGATTTCAGAATCAGAAATATCGTTTTTGTAATTCTAATCTCTGTACACTTAAACTATAAACATTTCATTTTCTTTAGCTAGTTACTGTACATTGGGTGAACATGTGGTAACTATATGTAGCAGCACAATAATCAGAGTTTTTGTATAAATTTCTCTGCAGACGGGGAGTTGAAGTGTCACAGATCAGGTCACCAGAGGCATTAACTTTTAATAAAATCACTATCTCTGCTGTGAGTTTTACACCTGATGGTTTACATTCATGCCAGACTCATCTTCCTGCCAAAATTCATTAGTGAGGAGAGCTCTCAAAATACAATTTATTCATATGTAGACCTTTCAAAATCTTTCTTCCTTATTTCTCATCAAGGTTAGTAAACAGAGCAACATTTATTGTCATTGTGAGAAAAAAATACATTTAATTTACTGCTTTGACGTGTGTGTGATTTTGACACGCGCACAGAATCTGATGAATTGTCCTGACCGGGGCTGGAAAATGTTGTGGCTACTGCACACCAGAGAGAAAGAGTGTTGACCAGTCATCAGCCTCACACATTCACACATGAAAACACCTCCTGGACTGAAATCTCTCTCTCACTGAGTCTCATTAATAATACACATTCCAGCCCTGTTTCACCTTGCCAAAGGGGAAGCGTTTCATCACAGTGTGTGGTGCTGGGAAGACATAGAGGAGTGTAACTGTGTTTGCATTTGTGCGTGTGAGGACATACACTCACACACACACACTAGTTCTCCAGAGTACTGGCCGATAGCTTGAATGTCACTTACAATGTTACACTATACAAGTGTTTTTGTAGTCATTTTGTAAACTCATAAGGCTCTGTGTTTTATTTTACATGTACATGTAACATGTTTAGTTATGAATTGTTTTAAGGTATTAAAGGGTTGCAATTCATTTACCCTCCATGCTGTGACATTTCTGAATAAACAAGGAAATTCAAACAGAAAACAGATTCAGCGTGCATAAGTGATCAACACAAAAGTAAAATTAACACCGAGACATACAATGTCTCAGACAGTTAAGTTGATCCTAATAGAAAGGATTTGATTCATGTTGTTAATAAAATCACTTAAAAATTATTAGAGCAGCCTGTTCACATTGGGTAAATGGTGCTCTGAATTGAATCTGGATTGGAACAGAGCTTCAGTGTGAATGGATTCTGAAACCGAATCAAATGAGCGTAAAACTGAATATATTTTCTGCTTTTGTGTTTGCCTTCCTCTGCTCTGCTTACACATTGTCAGCCTGAAGGACACGCTTGTCAAATCCTGTACAGTATCTTCAGCTCTATAAAACTCTTTCTCTAAAACACATTCCGGCCTGCTTTCCCCTCTAATCCAATTTCTCACTATTGCGAGTGAAAGGCACATCAGGTTCCCTACTGAGGGCATAAAGCGCACACATGATGGCTTCTCAGAAGCAACTTTTGAAGAGCCAGTAATCCAAGGTCACACATCATCACCCTCCATCTCCTCGCAGGGAGTTTTATGTGCCTTTAAACTCAGAGAAAGAAACGGCTGTGATATTTCTGCTACAAAGTGGCTTCTGTCCTTTTCCATGCCTGTATTGCACATGCCTACAAACGCTGAGGCTAAGCTTCAAACCCCAGTGAGCTTAAATAAACAGCTGCTTTCCAAAGGCTGCTTCCCAGCTAACAATTTTAGTTAATTAAATTCTGTAACTTTTTAAAACACTCCACTAAAAACACTTTTGATATAATGTTACTGCAACTTTGAGAGAATTTTTAGAGAACATTAGAGAACGTTCCCTGTTAGCTGGGTTCACACTGAATAAAATAGTTATCACTTCCTTTGACTCTGTTTAGCATTTTGATGCTAATAGTTTGGAACAGCTTTTGGATAAGAAGCGTACACACGAGGCAGCTTTTTTTAAACAGTATAACAATACCGTATGAAAAAACTCACCTCCCAACACTGTTGTAGAACTTCCTCTGGCTTGAATCACCTCACACTGCAGCCACCTTTAACACACACTCATTCATTACAGGTCACAAACACAAAAGAGACATTTAAGGGGACAAAGAGTCTCAGAGCCCAGAGCGTGTGGAGATCATCACACACAGTAAACTCACTGACACCATCTCCTCGAGTGATACTGTATAAAGACACACGATTAAAGCATCTCACCGTTGCTTCTAGGTTTTAAAGTACGTTTTCTAAAGAAAATTAAACCGTTCACTGTATATTAAATAAATTCCTTTATCGCTCTTCCAACAGATAAGAGTTCCAACAGTTGTTGAAACCTTGTCATTTTGTTCTGACACTTCTTATATTATTGTCTCCTTAGGATGAATGGATTCATTGTTTTTCTTTTGCGAGTCCCTCAGTTATATAAAATGTGAGTGGATCACCCTTGTATAAATCTCTCCACAACAAATATTCTGGTCCCCAGATCTTTTTCTGGTTCCTATATAAGTCCCAAATGTAAATGGAAACTTATTGCTCATTTTATCACCCATCAGGTGAAAGTCTGATGGCTGAGAAAGTAATTGCACACCTCTCTCCAGACCACATGACTAGAGAGATCGCTCATATCTGTGGCTCAAATGGTGCAGGATGAGTTATGTGCCAAAGTTTAATACTTTGAGGTGGTTTTTTTTTTTCAATTTCTTACCTTAAGTCTTAGCAAGCATCACCAGATCACTGTGGACAGCAAAAGGAGAAGCTGACCTGCATCCACAGAACTCTCCAACAAAGTCTCCAGCTGTGTCCAACAAAGTCTCCAGCTGTGTCCAGTGAAGTCTCCAATGATTTCCACATATCTACAGTGTTTAGCTCCAACCCCAATGAATCACACCTGAGGCAGCTGATCAAGATCTTTAGGAATCATCCACAGAAACATCCAGTCAGATGTGTTGGAGCAGGTTGGAGCTAAACTCTGATCTGTGGATCTCAATGAACATGGACTGGAGAGCCCTGATCTAAAGAGAAACATCTATAGGTGTTTACACTCTTGTGGGAATGACATTGGTTGGAGTAAAACTCCATGTTGACAGCATGAATCATTTATTCTTTGTTATATGCTGAAATGAAGTCTTCATTCTGCAGATGGAGGTTCTGCACCTCATCCACAATGGCTTCTAATAACACAGCACTAAATTCCCATTGGATGCCTGAGATTTAAAGAGAGAGTGCATGGCAAACTGCTGACCAGTTTGGAGAAATTTCAAACAAGACTTTTATTGTGTCATTCCATCAATTAGAAATACAACAGGAATGAGATACATGTTTTGGAAAAGCCCCAAACAAAGGGAAAAATATAAAATAAAAGCCTAAGAAATCTAGCTACGTCTCCCATGGCTGTTTGATCAAAGCAAATCAATTTTTTATAATATTAGCATGGTACAGTAAGGACCAAATCTGTACAGTCACAACTTCTGACGCTCTGACAAAGAATGATAGATGTCTTACAGGTTACAAAAACAAATGAACAATGTTTCCCTGGCCACAATACGGTCACACTCTCACTGAGAGCAGGATTTATTCTAAACAGTATTTTCTGTCACAGTACATTGTAAAATTCTCCATTGGAGATCAGTAGTTTCTATTGTGCCCTCTTTAAGTTTATATCATCTGTAATATTGCCTTTCATAATATATATTAGTCTTGCCATTGAGATTCTTTCAATATCAGATTCGTTACTTTTAAATACAACAACATTTGTTCAGTACATGGTTCCCAGCCCTGGGTGAGTCTATTTATTTCATATTTGTTGCACATATATACAGCAGTTGAAGTTTCCAGTTCAAATCTGTCTCTGGACCACAAACGCTTTTGTGCCACTGTGGAAGGCACTTATTTCCTGTTTGCCCCATAAACACTGTGGTTCAGCTGAGCCATGTGCTCTTTATCTACATCAGATTTCATAATATTTCTATATATGAGTACAAAACTGGAGGGAAATCTGAGATCTTTAAAAAAAACATGAAGAAGAGCCACAAGAATAACATAACGGTACCCAACCTTTGTTAGTCCATCATTATATTGTTGATGATGGTAACAGAAATAAATGCACCATTTTGTAGGTCAGTCTTTTGTCCTGCCCATTTCCAACAGTAGGTTCTGTGGCTGCTATCAGTGGAAAGCAGCCCTGCCGGCCATTTGCTTCCAAAGATAATGGTCCAAAAACAGAAGAGAAATCAGCTGTGTGGTTCTGCTCAGGTAACGTCATGTACAACGCCAACAGCCACAATACCAAAGGACAAAACGTGGTCAAAACAACATCTTTTTCCAGAGAGCTCTGACAGATGTTAGCATGATGTATACAGGAAGAGAATGGATGAGACCATCTCTCAAAACCACAAGAGAAACTGGTTTTATTTTACTGTTGAGATTTCTAGGCATTCATCAACAAGTTTAAAATGTCACACATTAAGGCCTGTTCACACCAAGGATGATAACAATAACCATAAAGATAAAAATCTTTCTAAATCTGAGAATAACAGAGTCCACACCACAATTATACCGATACAAGGAAGTGATATTGTTGTGATACTATTGTTAGTGATTTTGTTTTCAGCTGGCGAGCAATAAAACATGACAGCCAATCAAAATCCATTCAAATTTACAGGGTTCGCGCATTTAAAATGACAGATGATGTTGTCGCAAAGCTCAGTGGCTTCTTCTAACTCATCTTTGAATGTTTCATAAATACAATAGCCTCTGTTTATTTTTTGGTGAAGCAACAGCTGGTCAACCACCTCCATCTTCATGACTGAAAATGCAGCGCGTGAGCTTAGAATAAAAACAACGCTATTGTCCATTGATATGGACGCTAATGTAGTTATTGTTATAAATATCTTTATAGTTATTGTTCTTGGTATGAACAAGGTTTTTTAAGTTGCAGGAAGAGCTGAGAATGGATGGATGGAGAAGGCTGAGCAGTTACATTCTTAGTGTTAGAACAGAAATTGTGGAATAGGTTTTGGAATAGATTTGAGGCACTTTGGTAGATCAGTTTTCCCTTTATATCCGATTTCCTCTTGTTATTTCTTTGCCAACTCTTCTGGCAATACACACTGAAGTTGAAAGTTGTCCTGTTTTTTTGTAAATCCACTGAATGAACACTAGAGGAAGGAGAACATGTTGGTTTAGGTGCTGGTAGAGGAATCCGGCTCTGGAAAGTGGAGTTTTGTTACACTACGGTATTTCTGTGCCGGTAAGGTGGAGGTGGCAGAACCGGTCCTGGTCTCCTGTTAAACTCAGAAAGATACTCTGGGTTTTCAGCCACGGCAATGCGACTTCTGATACTGTGCCTGTAGAGATGTTTGCTTTTGCAGCCTTGTGAAGGATCTTGAGGGTTCGGTTGGGTCACCTTGGGAGGTAGACTGTGCTGCCAGTAGTCAGGATTATCGAAATTCTTCTTCGACTTCCTGTCGACCATTACGGTCCCAGTATGGCCCTTCTGAAGCATGTTACCAGGATAAACAAGGTGTCCAGGAAGACCAGAGACACTTTTATTTGTCATTGTAGACTTTGCTCCTTGGGTTGAGTCGGGTTGGGTTGAACAACCAGATGGAATCGCCAGGCAAGGTTGGATGGGTTGGCTGACGACCGAGATTTGTGTTAACAGGGAAGGATTTCCAGACTTGCTGGAGGAAATGGATTCAGCCGTCTGGGAATGCTGTCCATTTTGGCTCATGATTCTCATTTGTGGAGGTTGAACAGGTGGGATGGCAAAACGAACATGTGTTCCCTGGCTGTGGTGATGGGTTTTCCCTGTTTGCGTGGTGAGGATGACATGACCGCTTGCCGTGTTGGCTGCTGTTGTCATCTGCAGTGGGATGGAAGCTCCATTTTTCCTCAAAATCTCCTGGTTCAGCCCACCAATGGTGTTGTTATACGTGTTGAGGTAAAGAGGTTCGTTGAGGTACTCATCCTCACATTTGGGCATCCTGTCGGGGGTGCTGTGGTAACCTGGGTTGTCCAGTGCATTGACATTCCCATTTTTCCGCTGGGATACAAAAGGATTCTCCTCTATAGGACTGAGGTGGTCTGTAGAAACAGACAAAATTGAAAACATCAGTGGCACCTCATAATAGTATTACAATGGCAACATATACATAAAAACTATTATTCCCAACAAATACCATTGGTGCATTTTACTGCATTTTTACTGCAACTACATTTTATACTTAACATTTATACTTTTATAAAATTTATATATAATT
Source organism: Ambastaia sidthimunki (assembly GCA_036877625.1). NCBI lineage: Eukaryota > Metazoa > Chordata > Actinopteri > Cypriniformes > Botiidae > Ambastaia > Ambastaia sidthimunki. The sequence continues at coordinate 52,918 of JAZGTK010000433.1, forward strand.
AGTGTTGCTTTTCCAGTAAATGCAGTTATTTTATTTGTTGTATTTAGTTTGAATTTATGCATCCAAGTTACCTTAGGTCAGATCCTTCCCATTTCTGAGACAGATAAATACTGCTTGTAATTCTACAATTTATTTACATTCTAAGTCACATAACTTCTCTTGAGTAGCTTTAGCGCTGGACATTTTTCAAGTACTGTGATATTAGAACATAAAAACATCATCAAAGAACAGTGAGTACTTTCAGCCACCACCCACAATTCATTGGCTCAGTTCTATGGGGTCTGTGGTCTCCAGGGTGAAGGATGAGAGTCATAACTACTGTCAAGAGTTATAATAGAGGAACTCAGAATCTATTGATTCATCTTCTGCTCAACACATCACACTGGATTCAAGCTGTACTTTACATACACCTTAGTTTGAACCTTTCAGATGCTGAAAAGAACTGACTGCAGATTTACGGGGTGAAGAACAAGATGTATATTTTTAACATATTAACATAAATATTTTGTTGTATCATTTATTTTCAAAAGGTCTACCCTGTGTACCCTGTTGGTTGTTGAACCACTAGTCAACCTTGTTTACTTTTTTTTGCATATACACATTAATGTAATTATTTACCTGAGGGTGACTTGTTCATAGGACTCATGTACTCATCTTCCTCACCGGTGGTCTTCGCTCCCCTCTCTCCCAGAAAGATGGTGGGGTCCGCACTGTAGCGCTGCCCATCACATTCATCCCCGGAACCGGACACGGGCTGTTTCCTTAGACTTCCGTTACAATGCTGCTCTTCCAGAGAATCTAGTCCCGCCCCCTGTGTGCTTCCCGGGACAAAGACGCCATCGGCCGAACCACCGTTGTCACGGGAACAAGCTCCCACGTGATCTTCTGGACAATAAACTCTGTCACGGCACCTCACTTGAGTCTGTATGGGGTGTGAAAAAAATTGTGTTTAGATACATGTGACTCTTCCTCAACGCTTAGTCAATAGTTCAGCTGTCATTTATCTGTCTAAATGTTAAACGAGTGGGGTCAGTGTGAGAAACTAACCAGGGCTTTGGACAAAAATATGCCCCAGATTAAGCAAGCATGTGATTTTTACGGTTTAAAAAACAATGTGTTTTGGTACTTTCATGTTCATCCCTGATGCAAAGGCAAAAAAATAATAATGAATGTAAAAAGATTAAATAAAGGTACAATGTGTAATTTCTGCATCTCAAGGGACAAACTGAATTACAAAAACAATCATTGTTTCTAAACTCTGGAGGGCAAAAAGCATCTTTATTGACAGCTGTTCAAAAGCTGCGTGTTCTGATGAAATGTTTTGCAAGTGACACATACATTGCAAATATTTCATTGTATTATAGCAGATGTTTTGACAGTGTCCAAATTTAGTTTTTAGGATTCTTAAAAGTGTGCAATAGGACTAATTTCACTGCATAGGATGTTTGCCACTGAAGCATTTGAGATGTGCACGTTGCCATTGGCCAATCAGCTTCATCATGACATAATTTCCTGCAGCTCTGGCGTGATGAGACACATAATATTTACAGCTTAAGTGATAAAAAAAAAACTCTTAACAGCCCTGCTAAACAGCCTATCACACGAAGCCCCGCCCCCTAGCACAGCCTATTGGCTGACTCAGAGGTTACCTTATCAACAAACAGTGTTTACATTCCTCTGGGAGGTTAACCTCTGAGTTTATAGTTTTCTTTGTACACTAACTATAATAGTAAAATGAGAGAAAATTACTAGGCTTACCCTACTAGAGTCTGTGTGCAGTCTGGACCCATACGAGGAGGTAGAAATATTTAAGGTCTGAGGAACCAGGTACTCCTCAGCATCCATCAGGTCATCAAGTTCCTCCTCATCCAGAAGACTCTGGAAGAACTTACTGTGGCTGGGGCTGGGCAGCTTCATGCGATCGTCCCCCTGAGACAAGAAAAATAAAATGACACCATGATTCCCAGCAGTCACCTTGAGTTTAATGGCTGGTGCAGGACAAAAGTATTGATTTTCAAAGGTGAGATGTAATACAAAAATAACTGTATTCGCACCTGTATGACCAGGTATCTCTGAGGGTCTCGTGCCATGCGGCTGAACTCTGCAGCGAGTTCTTTGAATCGTGGTCGGCTGTCAGCATCAATCATCCAGCCTGGAGGAAAAGGCAGAGTTAGAAAATGCCAGTCGTAAAAAAAACTGATTTTATGCTGTGTTTAAATAGCACTTTATACAGAATGACACTTAAGCACAACTACAGGTAAATAATGTCAAATAGAAACTGTAGTCTACTGACATTTCCAGGATGCAATTTGTTGTCATTTAAACATTGTGATTTGTATTGTACAGTCTGTATTACATGTTTAAGTTCATTAACCCAACATAGCTTAATTTTAGCTGCATGTAATCAAACACAGACAGACAGAGAGACAGACAGACAGATGTACAGATGGATGGACAGACAGAAAGCTAGGCAGGCAGACAGACATGCATCTTTATTAGAGCATTAGGGTTATAAATGACCCCAGATTACTGAAGTTGTTACAATTGTACATGGAGAACTATTACATCCCTGACAGGAAGTGACACGACCTCACCTCGCGTCTGCCTGCTCCCTATTTCCTCCCTATTCATTTCCTTTCATTTCTCACTTGTGAACGCATTATCCAAATGAGCAGCAATTACTCCCACAATCACACCACGCTTGATCTTCATCAGTGTTTCCTGTTTCATCGTCCGCAGGGTCACAGACGTCCCAAACAACAGCTCACAGTCCAAAAGTCATTAGAATGAATGTGATCAAACAGCTTCTCATGTGTTTTGTGCTGAGAAACAATGAGACTCATTCACTATATCTTTACTAAAGTTTACCAAGACTTCACTACAAATAAAACAACAAAAAACATGCCCACTACATTAAATCCATCATAACCACAAACTAACTGTGGTTTTGCTGCTGTAACCATGTTTTAACCATGGGATTTGTAGTAAAACTGTGGTTATACAAATGGTAATCAATCCCCCCAAAAAAGACTACTACACTTTTACTAGAATGAAACCACTATGGTTAATTTTGTTAGGAATGAAACTCGACAATGAGCATCCATTACAAATGTCTTTCTGTAACATCTGTGTCACTCAGTCAGACAATACGATCTCTGCGGATCACTCACATTTCACCATCACCATGTAGACGTCTATGGTGCAGATGGGCGGTTGGGGTAAACGCTCGCCCTTCTCCAAGATGTCTGGAATCTCACGTGTGGGAATCCCGTCGTAGGGTTTTCCTCCAAATGTCATCAGCTCCCAGACCGTCACTCCTGAACGAGATTAAATAAAGACTCATTACGTACGATATACAGAGTCATCTTATATATGTCAATATATTCAAAAACTGTACCATATACATACACTTAACTCACTAAATGATTTTTAACACTTTACCTTTATATCTATTGTTCTAGGTGTGAAGGAGTCTTTAGACTAGTAAACTATTGGTAGTATTGTTTGAGACACACAGTGTGACTGACCGTAGCTCCAGACGTCACTCTGGTGTGTGAACTTCCTGTAGTGAATGCACTCCAATGCCATCCACTTGATGGGCATCTGCATAACAGAGAATTATAATCAACAAATCAATCATGCATAATGTAAAATATAATTCAGTATAATTCTGAAAATAAAGGACTCTATGTCTTTTATTTTGAAGTCTTGTTTTGTGGTCTCTAGTGTTTCCCCACCCTAATTATGTCCATGTGTTTCCCTTGATTAGTGTGTGTATAAATACCTGTGTTTGCCCCCGTCTCTTTTTGGTTATTGTATGCGTTTAGCGTGTTGTTTCATGTTTTGTGTTAGTTTTCTTTGTTCATGTTTAGATTTAACAAACTTACTCAAACTGCATATAGATCCAGTCTCTGTTTCATTAAGACAACACATTACAACTGTTCAGCTCCGAATGTGAAAGTCTGAAATCCAATCTTCTCAATGTTTTTTTACAATGAATCCAACTAATTTTTGATAAATAAATCCATAAAACATATTTCATGTGAAAACCTGGAAGTTTTTCAAGCACTAACCTTGCCTCCATCAGAGCTGTACTCCTTCTCATCTGTGTCCAGCAGTCTGGAGAGCCCAAAGTCGGTGATCTTGATGTGGTTTGGAGATTTCACCAGGACGTTACGAGCCGCCAGGTCTCTGTGCACCAGTCGTCTTTCCTCCAGATACATCATACCCTGCCAAAAAACACATCTGAGGCTTCCCTTCCAAATACACAAGAGTCTCATATACACAACTGTTCAAATTTAACATGTAGCATGTTTAACTTTTGAGGTACTACAAGATTTGCCAGGGGCTGTTTATTTTCATTTCTTTGCAAAGATCTTTTTCCAGATTGCAAACAGAGATTCACAGAAACATGAATACCAGCATTTAAACTGCTGGATTATGTTATGTAATGACATGTTTGAGAAACATGAAAAGACAGATTGTTTTTGTATGTTGTGTTACCTTAAGCACCCAACTGGAAAAAAGATTGAATTGCAATCTGACACATAATTGAAAAAAAAAACATCTTGCAAAAAAAAGTCAACAAACGCAACACAAAAATCAGAACAAAACATTTCAACAGTTCAGTATTAAAGAAAAATTACAAGAATGATGGCGACTGAACCGGTTTCAATGTTTGCAGTGTTTATATTAAGAATTCAACATTTCGAGTCAAGCTGAATTCAGAGCTGGAGAAGCTGTGAATGGTTCTGCTTTATAAAACACAACTCTGTGCTGACAGGTGATCTGTTTTTCTGCTTAAGTGCTGCTCCAAATTAATCTGACAGCAGCAACTGAAATATATGTGAAAACAAAAGACAAAAGCTGAGTCAAGCAGACTGCGTTCAGATACATTTTCTCCTGAACCTCTTCAGCATTACAGAAAACTAATGACTGAAACATCTGATACTGAGAGAGAGAGAGAGAGAGAGAGAGAGAGAGAGAGAGATTAAGTATAGCTGTAATTAACATTATAAAATTATCTAAAAACATAATGATTGTCAGTTAAAAAGTAAAAAAGAGGTAGCAGACCACAATTTGTACTATCTTGTATTAACCCAGTCTCGTCACACTAGCAGTATGAAGTCAATACCATTACAATACAATGAACTGAGAGTCTATTTGAAACCGATTATTTCTGAGACCTGACAGTCAATCAATATAAATGCTTATGACAAACCGCAGCATAACTGTGTCAAATGTTACTCATCCTGCGTTTGCTTTCACAGAATTACAAACCCATGAAGCATCAGAACGTCTGTCCTTCAGAGATAAAGAGCTGGTCAAGCGCCCGGGAATTAACTTCACTTATAAATAAATGACTTGTAAGACACGGAAAGCTGTTGCTCCTTCACACACTGTAATTTATCCCATGATAAATTCTGCTGTTGCAGTAGAACTGTAGCACTGACAGTTATGATGTAGCTGATGTTTTATTGTTGTTAAACGACTGCAAAACACTCGCTTCATTCCTGCCGAATTAATGAATAATCAGGAAGTAATAAGAAAAGATTTAGATTTATTCAAAAGCAAAGATTAGATGAGAAATGTGGATTAGTAAAACAAGTCAGTTGTGTTCTTGTTTTTGCTTTAAAGTCGTGATGCGGATGAAAAGAGGATTAGATATAAAGCACAAAGCAGATGATAAAACAGTTCATTTTTTAAAGACACACAAATTTCCAGTTTCATTTTTACTCCAGCCTTTAGCTTTACTTTCAAAAATGAGATTGTAAATAGAAGCCAGCAGGCAGCAGAGACGTCTTTTGTGTTGTCCATCTATAGAGGCAGATAAAAGCAGTAACCCAATCAAAACACTGCCTGCATTTAACACAAGACATCTGCATGCTGGTCCAGCAGAAACTAATGCTGGCGTGAGGTGCATTTCTGAGGCCTCTTCCTGCTTCTTATGTGCATTAATAAAGGCTTGTGTTTGTGTGGAAGCAAGTCCCTCTGAGACGTGATACGACACACTCTCGCCTCAAATTTCTTATTTTCTGGAACTAATTACAGAGTGAAAAGTCATTTTTAGATTATATTCTGTTCTCTTCTATACCGATAAACACCAACAATTTTACAAAGAAAACACAACAGGAGAAGAAGTGTAGAGGTGACTGGTAAAAAATGTATGTCAAGACATAAAGGTAAAATACCTCTTCAAAACAGAGGGCGTGGCTTAATACCAGTGGGTGGTGATTATAGGAAGTGGGAGCGGCTTGTTTTGCCTTCCCAAGCCCATCAGAAAGTTTTGACACATGATGACATATAAAGTTGTATTTTTCTTTCATTTTTCTTTCTTTCTTTCAAACATTTTTCTTTCTAAATGGTAATTAGTCAGATATTCAACACTGTTTTATTGTCGTTCTACAACCAAAAGCACAAAACACAGGGAGAAAGCAAATTAATTTTACAAGGTTTTCAGGAGGATAGCTGGTGGTTTCGTGTGAAGATTGCTCAGATCTGGAGAGCAGAGGTGAGCTGCTCTCTTCAGAAGACTTCCATTACACCTTCTTCTGAAATGTCACCACTCAGACAACAAGACTATAAATCTATCTGATATTTACTGAAGTAAACCTCAGGGAGGAACCCCAATTGTTCCAAGCAATGAAACAAAAAAAATTAATTCCTTCTTATCTAATGTACTGATTTTAATTTTTCACTTTTATTATGTAATTGATTTTAAAATGTAATTGTTTATTTTTACTACTACTACCCTCCATATTATCTCCTATCTTCAACTATCAAATATTTTAAACTAGATTCATTTGTATTCCATTTATGTACACACACACACACACACACACACACACTTTAAATGTATACTGACTGTCACAAGATTTGCACACTGAGAGAAGTAAACTGATCACAGTGAGGATGTTGGAGACCTCTGGGATCTAATGAAAGGTTTGGGAACGTTTCTTCCATTTGTTGGAGTCCTGAGTGAAGTAGAGAAGCAGATTAAATGCCATGAGAAGATGAAGGTGCAAATTAAAGCTGAATGCCATTAATTTCCATGTTTCTGTGCTGCTAATGGCCACAATTTCAGTGACACTCATGTTGGCTCTTGGTTCCCATTACAAACTGCAATTATCTACAAATTAAAGTCGAGCCTCCAATGCTGTCAACAGCTTACAGCCCCTTACAGACCCTCTACACACAAATCCCTCAGTCTGACAGACAAACACACATTTACATACTCATTAATGTAGGTGGAGTGTGTTTAAGACACGTACAAGAGGGCAAATTAAATGAGAAATCTCATTTAGCGTTTTCATTTATCCATATGAAACCAAATTAGAATTATGATCCCTCGGTTGAGCAGAATGTGTCCGTATATTTTACACTGTGAATCGACGTGATGTCATTATTATTTTATGGCCTTCATGTGCGATTTAAAACAAAGCCTCTGTGTTTGTACAAATTTAATAACATGCAAACGTTAACAAACTCTCTGTCGCCATTACATATTGTGCTTCAATACGTCAACAACTGTAGCGCTAATGTTGGCTAACATTTTCTTAATGTTCTCTCAAAGCTATCAAAAAATGCTCCTGCAGTAACATTAGTAGAACTTTTTTCAACATCCCCTGCTAGCTGGATTTTGACCAACTTTCCACAAACAAAAAACAATTATTTAAAGTCTTCATTTTGCCAGAGCTCCACTCACAGCAGATGGTATTGACTGGAACGAGTGTGCAAACAACAGTGACTGAAACTGGATTAAATCAGACAGTTTTGGTCCAGACTGGCACCAAGATCAGATTCCCCTTCAGTGCACACACAGTCCGGGTGTGTTCACAATTTGGCAACATTTCAAGCCATGTTTGCTAGATGCTAGATGTTATAAACAGTCTGAAGAAACAGTCAGCATTGTATTTCAGATGTGATTATTGTAATCATAACAGTAACATCTGTATAAGTGCGTCTCCTTTCCATATTTCAAAGGGAACATCTCAAAATAAATATCATTTTACTCTTGCAGCGAGTTTTGCTGGTGGAATGTTATCAGTGTGAGCAGAAGAATCTACAGCATCAATTGTGTCACCAGCAGAATTCTGGAACAGAGACGCTTGTCAAGCCATTTGTTCAGCCTAGAACCTGATTAATAGGTACCATTAAACCAATGCCCAAAGCTCTATGAAACAAAGCAGAACCCATCTCTAGAACTCAGCCAATCCATTTTCAGCAGACAGATTAAATGACCTTTTCTATCGTACTGCAACAGAGTCAACTTAAACAAAACAGCGTTCCCACATTTTTGGATTAACTGATTTCCATCATTTCTCAAGAATTTGCCAGGATTTTTTCAAAAATCATTTTGTAGAGATTGCTGGGGTGGATTTCCGTTTGTACGTCAGATACCAATCTTTGAAAAGACTGAAATAATTTTACTAGCATGACCCTCAACAGACACACTCATTACATGAGCACTCTTAAAGAACAATATCTAACCAATTCATCCAAAATCCTGGAATTCTGGTAACTCCATGATTTTCCTCTGGACTATTGAAATGCATCGTATGGAACATATGAAGATATTTAGAGCAAGTTTAATATGATTTATTGCCTATAAATGTATACAAGAAAACTTTTTGTAGCCAATTTGTAGCCTAATTATTTTAATCAATTATTCTCTTAATTGAAAAGGTAATTTCTAGTAAAGTATTTAGAAGTAGCTGTAAAAAGTAAAGAGAGAAAATAATACAGCCCTAAAGAATTTAAAAGTTCAGGTAAAAAGTCACGGATGGTCAGTTTTTCAATTCCAGGCTGAATTAAGTGCCTGTAAAACACACATCAGCTTCATTTAGCCAGCATGCCCTTTATTTCAAGATTAATCTCTAAAAAACATTTCTAGATTTATTCACATGCAGTCTGTTCCTTTAAAATAAAAGCAGCAATTTACCCAAGATGGTATTTTTACACACGATTAACACAAACATTTATCCAGCTCACGTTTCATGAATAAAGCTCTGTGTGTGGACCTTTAAGCATCTGCTCATTCATGGTAGGTTTGTGTACATCTGAAGCACCAGGAATGTAGATAATAACAGCAAATGATCTTCTCTTCCACACTGAAAAATACTTATTCAAAATAAACTCCAAGATCTCGAAAGTTCAAACCAGCTTGAAGTTCTGCAGGTCAAAACACCCTGAGGAAAATGTTATTGCTCAGTGGAAGCTCTTCCATATCTATGAAGACTTAAAGTTCTCAGTTATGTTTCATTTAGGAATCCACCCAAAAATTTTTGTTGGATACAAAAAAAACCATTAACGTTATTGGTTCTTGGAATAATAAAGCTTAGAAATAAGCTTCTCACAATGTCATATTGAAATTTTAGACTGTTAATTGCAAAATTTGGTATTGTGGCAAATCTAAATACATGTTCCTGTCTTTTCTGGGGCTTGTTTCTCAGGAGAAATATCTGACATCTGCATTTGATCTTTGAAGTTAGGAGACAAAATACCAGGAGAAACCACCAACCAGCATGAAACTGAGACATCACCAGCAGATGATGGGACTCTTACCTTGGCGATCTGCACACACCAGTTGAGCAGAAGCTGGGAGCCGATGTTCTCCTGATGTTCATGTACATAGTCCAGCAGGCAGCCGTGGGGCATAAGCTGAGTGACCAGCTGAATAGTGGGACTCAAGCAGACCCCCAACAGACGCACCAGATGAGGATGTTCCATGCTGGCCATGATTAGCGCCTCCTACAGGACAGAAAGAGAACAGCGCATCACCAAAATGATGGTCGGATATTTTTATGTTGAAGGTATAATTTGAATTTCTGTATGTTTCCTTAGATTGCTGTTTGGAAGAACTTTACTACGGAAGTCATGTTCTACTCCAAAATCAAACGACAAATGAGAAAATATGTTTTGCTTTATGAAATTGAATCCCATTTGTAACACCAATAACAATAAATTAAATGATAAACCCATATACTCTTTTTGGCTTTATTCAGAGCAAATTGCAAAGCTGTATCATAAATTCTCTACAAAACTCCATACATCTCTCTGAAAATGCTTTACGGGGCCTCCTATAGAACAGAAAAGCTCCATTAGCGAGCGTGACCTCCCCATCGACTGCTGGCCCGTCTCACTCAATTATCTGCATGTTTCAAAGCAGGAAAGTGCGGCGTCATAAAGCACATATAGGACATACATATTTATGTGCTGCACGGACACGGGCTGGAATATGAATCCCTCATGAGTAGGTCTGCATCAACATGCCAGTTTATGGCTATACACAAACACTGGAATACCACACAGACACAAAGGAATTCCCAGCCAATCATATTGAGTTTCAGTGCATGAGGTTATGTTCTGAGTCTCCAGAGAGCAAGAGATGAGAAACAAAGAGAGGGAGAAATGCATCTATTGGACTTCTCATTCTCTTCACTGCTCATGAATCTCTCTTAGCATTTTAATACCATTTTAAAGACACAGACCATTTTCAAAAGACCACAGACCTTTTCTTCGGACTAACATAAACTGATATTTCATGCAAAATAAAAATTAACTGTGTGCTTTGAAAAAGGAAGCGTCAGTTTTTTTGTGTTTTTTTCTACTTTGAAGTCTGGGCTACAAAGAAAAAAAATGTCATTAACATATCAGAACACATTAATCAAACAATATAATGTTATAGTTACAACTCACATCCATAAACTCCACATTGGCTTTGGGTCCTGTGCTTTCATTCAGAATCTTAATGGCCACTGGGATCTTCACAGTTTCTCCTTCTGGAACCCAGATTCCCTTATGAAGAAAAGATCAGAAACAGTCAACAACACACAAGAACAGTGAATGCAAGCTGACAGACTCGCTAACACACAATACAGCAGAAGCGTCACCTTGTAGACGGTGCCGAACGCTCCAGTTCCCAGAATCTTCACCCTCTTGAGTTCAGTTTCCTTCAGGATTCTCAGCTGAGCCTGATTGGGTGCCGCACCACTGGGAGTCAATGGCTCCACCAACTGACCAACAAACAAGTCTTAGATCAGTCACAACATTAGATTAAAACACAATGTTAAAACCACAAACCGAATTTGGAGAGATTTCGGGTACAGAAGGTCTGTTAAATTAGATAAAATCTATGTTTCAGCTGCAGTCAAAGGAAAATAAAAATGAAGCTGGCCACATGAACAACAGTTTTAAAACCAAGCAGTGATTTTCCACGGCTAACCCAAGTATACCTGAGGCTCTTGTGTCATCTAATCAATATTCATGAGTCAAGTGGATAAGGGTTATAATAAGCCCCTCCCCTATTTTCAAATTGTTCCCTACCTCTCTGCTCTAACTCCAAGGTATCTAAACCCATGACAGATGTTCAGAATAAATTGCTTTGGATAACAGCCTCTCTTAAATTACTTCAACCTAACAGAGGCTTTTATCCAAACAATACCACAAACTGAAAGTTGTGCTAAGCATTTTCATGCAATTATTATGTAGGAAATTGTTTTTCAACCTTTTGAATATGGTTTAAGATTTTTGTTTATTTGTATTGGGGACATAAACTCTTGACGACAGTTAAAATAATGAGTTTTTGTCTCTGGAAGCATTGATCTTATTTATGAGGAAGATGAAGGATGTTTCAGCACAACCTTATATAAACCTACACTCTGCATGTTTAATCACAGGCAGTTTTATGCTGCCATTTTAACAATCTGTACACTTGTATATTTGGTTAGCCATTATTGATAGCTGACTGCTAAGTTAAGTGACCAATTACAGTACAAAACAAAAGTCTAGCACTGACGGAGTTGTCCGTCGATTTTGTGCTGAAACCAGGCCTTTAGTTTGAGGGTTAGTGGGAGCTGAAACAGATTTAACATCCACTGTGTGTGAAAAGAATTGCATGTCAGAGGGTTAATATTATTATAAAGCTTTCATTCCTGCCCAAATGAAATAAAATACATCCTCCAGGTTTAACACTTCAAACACAACTTTGAAGACAGCGAGTGACATTTTGTCATAGTTTGTAAAAACAATCAGAAAGAGTTTAAAGAAACACACGTACAGGGTAGATATATGGGGCTCAGCATTTAACAGGAAATAAAAGCAGAATTATACAAATTAATTCTATAACACATGCGTGTTATTTGAGCTACAAAGATTCTTTTATCTGTGGGAATGCAGCAGGAAATTAACTTTGTGGCTTAACTGGTAGAGCTTAGTGTTACATGCGTTCACATACTGACCAAATGAATAGCTTAAATGCACTGTAAGTTTCTTTGGATAAAAGTAAATGCAGAAATGTAGTTTTGTTAATAACACACACACACACACACACAGGGTTAATAAGCAATTCTATCACCCCAGCCTCATGCAAACACATAATGTCTCAGTATAACGTTCATATCAACATTTATTCCAATGAAGTTCCTTGCTCCATAGAAATCTATTGCAGTACTGTACACACGATTTTTGCTTGCTGATTGATAAACTGTTGGCGGAAAAGCAGAGAAAAGGGACACAAAACAGCAGTAGAGAATCAGAACCAGGACACAATCTTCAGCCGGGACTGGAACCCGGATCACCTGCAACAGTTCTGTGTGGTGTGTCAGTCCGCAGTCTGAGGGTTTACTGCTGGTGGCACGCAACAGATGCAGATTGTGTATAAAGAGCGGGAGGTCTCTCTCTCCTGCGCTTGTTTGGACGGATCACTTTCTGCTGGAACACGAGCTTCAGGATTGTTAAAAGCGATTTCAGGATTCTGGTTGTGTGAGTCTCTGTCAGCCGCTGGACGGAGGGTAACTCATCAGTCTGACAGCTGTCTATAACACTGATGCTCCAGCTGTAAATTATACAAACCAGCACAGACAGCCCATGTTTTTTAATAGGCTGCAGAGTTATTCTGGAGAACAGGGCTATGCATTAACCCAACAAACCTGCCGTGCATTTCAGGCAGGTCCTGCGCTGAATACTTTATGTGCTGTGTGCTGGGGAATTTAAAAACAACCAAGAGCAGGAAGATTCGTGAGGCGATACGACCGTAAGAGGAGAGATAATATGATTAATGTTTCTGTTTGGACAGCATCTACTGTACAGTAAAGGTACAGTATAAGAACAAGCCCCTCCCACCTCCGTTTCCAAGAAGCGACGCAACGTTCGTTTTTTCTTGATGCTCTTGCGGCGGATGTAGACGGCCACGCCCAGAGAGATGACGACCATCACGAAGACACTCCCGATTAATCCTGCAGCGATCAGAGGAGTCCTGGACGAGACACCAGTCACTTTTTATTTGTGCATTTCTTTATGTGGACATTTGCTTTAATTATAAGCATGACTTTCAAACATATTCTTTATGTACATCAAATATGTTCATTTGATTGTTTTTTACTGTCCTTGGCCAAATACTGCAAGTGTAAATTGGATGAGCGCTATGAATTGTGGGTAAAAACACTGATTGCATGATTGCACAAGCGCAATGTATGCACAAGGTATGAAGCGACTGTAATAGCAAAATGAGGGTGAATATAACATGTTGTAGACTCTCACCTGTCCAACATACCAACACAGTCCTGAACTCTCGGTCCAGTGCACCTACAAAAATGACAATGCGTCATTTAAATGGAGAGATGATGCATATTACACTTGCTTAAAGAATATTTTAATACCAAATACACAGATGAAATGTGACCATGCTGCATAACAGAGCTCCAGGAAGTGCACAAACCCCCAGATCCCGCAGGCTCATGCGTCTAAGCCTGAATGCAGCGAGCGAGACAGCTTTACCCACACGGGCAATTAGGTTAGTGCTTTGGGCATATTGTGCTTGATAGAGTTAAACAGATAAAGCAGGAAAAAGAAGCTTACAAATAAATTGAAGTGCAAACATAAGCAAACGGTTTTACCCCTGAGTGCAGTTTGGGTGGCAGGGGTGACACTCATTGTTGGTCTCAGCATATTTGAAGATGAAGCTGTTTGCTCCCTGTAGACCATCAGGGCATTTCTCCACACAGTTGGGCCCGTCTTTCAGATGCAAACACTTCACACAGTGGTCTGGACCCTAGGGCGAGAGAGACAGAGAGAGAGAGAGAGAGAGAGAGAGAGAGAGAGACTATATGAAAACATAAAAGTGTCTCAATACACTAACGCACTGTAACTGTTTATTGAAAAGGAAATATTCCATTAAACGGATGCAGTCATGCAGCGCTCTGGAATACTCCATTCTGATTGGTCAACTCAGCAGATTACATATTTTTACATAATGATCAATAAACTGAATTTTTGACCATTTTTCTGGCAACTAATAAAGGAAACAACAAGAAATAAGTTGCATGATTATAGCCTAATACACTACATACATGTAAATACATTTTAAAATTTTAATATTTAAATTAAAGAATATCTTCAAAATTAAACCTCCTACACTGTTCTAGTGTCATCGAATATGTTCTGAATATTAAACTTTTTGAACACTATTGCTGAAACTGTAAATGGACAATTTAATTTGTAATCAAGATCGCTTGATTTCTTATTATATGCAACTGAAGGAGACTTTCAATTAACTCTGTCTGAATTTCTCATCTCAAACAAGAGGTTAAAAGAATACAGTTCTTTGTTTTTGGTTATCTTGTTTAGCTTGGAATTAAACTCCATCTGAGTGTTAGTGTTAGTTGTACCGGGCCGTGGCAGGTCAGACTTTTGTCTCTGGTTTTCTCACACTGGCTGTCACACTCCAGACAGACGGAGCCGTTGATAAACTCACGAACATCACTGCAATAAAGAGACGAGCATCAGTGCATGTATTTACAGCATAAAACCAAAGAGTACAATAAAGCAATAATAAGCCAAAATCATGAGTAATGTGATGTTTTAAAATATAAGTGCCACTATGAATGTTTTATTTTGAGATTGTGGAAGAGTTTGTTCCACTGTCTACTGCACACAGCATTAAGTGTCTTTGTACATAGAGAACAGAGGTTCCAGGTTCTTCATTCAAATCTAAACCTTGATCAATTACCCATAAAGCCTACAAGAAAATCCATAAAAAACAGCTTAAGGAATCATCTAAACGGCTCTCATTTGTTTTCCCAACAATCAGCAGTTCCACTGAGGCCTTTATCAGGTTTCCACAAAGAAAAGAAAATGTTTGTGTGTTAGAATTTTAATCATTCTTCTACAAACAACACAGAACACACATATAACTTCATATAACACACCAAACCTTTCTGTTCTAGCACACAACAAATGCAACAAACATGAGAGTCCACTGTGGCTTAGATTGACACTTAATAAGTGTCCTGAAAATTCAGTCAGTTTGGTTACAGAATTCAGTGTCACTCTCGTTTGTGACAATACTGTGTGTGAACTGCATTTGTACTGCAACTACATACAGTTGTGTGAACTACATACAGTTTGTGTGACCTGCAACTACATACAGTAGTTGTGAGAACTGTATTCTGCTGTTGTGTGAACAGAACTACTGATGCATAAGTGTTACTCACCCATAATACAGGTTACAGGACTTGACACAGGTTCTGCCCCGACTAAAGTATTTACAGGAGAGACACTGATCTGGACCGGGACCCCAGCAGCCCGCTTCAGAACACAGCGGGTCACACACCATCTGCTCTTTAACTGCAACACACACAGACACACGGAAAAGCTGTACAGTTAGTAAATCATTTATTCTGTCCAAGAAAACAATAAATGTGATTTGTATCCCTGATTGGAAATCATCAGGTCAAAAATCATTGGAACCTGATGCAGACAATGTCAAAAAGCACAAATACTGTCTGATCACATGAAATAAGAAAGTGTTCTGACAGTGTGACGCTATAAACAGTGTTTCACACATCAGATCACAGTAACTGAGCTCTGTTGTCTCTGTGTGTGAATCGCTGGACAGTCTGGGCTGCTGGTCAGTCGTGTAGATGTTCTGATCGATGGTGTGGAAAAGAGGCTAATGAACGAACCGTCTCGTTGCATCATTGATCCACTTATTTCTCACTAATTACACCAGCACAACATCAGAAACCTCCTCTTAATGTCTCCATTAGACCTACACGTGTAACTTCCACACGCAACCGTTTATTCTGGAGCCCAATAAACTTTTCTTGTTTTGAGGTAACTTCAGAATATTTGTCTGTGTTATACAGAGTTGCTTGTTATTAGAGTTTGTATATGATGAAAAATCTCTTCTGGGTTAAAATGGTAAAAAAGTGTTTATTAAACAAATACTTCACTCTTAAATTTAATTTCCGTCATCATCACCCCCTCCTCACGTCTCCTCGTGATGTCGTGTTCAGACAGAAGCCAATAACCATCATCATGACTGTACACAAGAGGCTGATGGTGCCTTCATGACGCTATTGTACTGTTACTTAAATATTGGGCTGTTCATCACCAAAATCGATCAGACAGCACTTGAAATTTCTCTTTTGGGTGAAATATTCTGTAAGCCAGACTGTTTATGACAGAGATTTTTAGAGTGGTGTTTTTAAAATGACTAAAACACACCGGTAAGACAAATTCTGAGCATATTGCTTTTGAACAACAGCCCCTCCAATAATAAACCAATGTTTAATAAATAGATAAATATTAATAATAATCTAAAATAAGTTCATAATCCTAACTCTAAACTGTTTACAGTGTGACAGTGATATTCATATTTTATATATCATAAAAGATATATTTACAAACTCTCAGTATAATCTTCATACCTTCACATCAATTATAACATTCAATCAAATATCACAAGATTTAATTAAACAGGTTGCATTTCTAACAGCAACAGAATTACAGAACCTGATCCTCAGTTTTCTGTTCAGAGACTCGCTGGAACCTTTTCAAATAAATTTATCACTGTGAGCTTCCAGGATTTTCTTCTTCAACATGATCTGATTCAGAGCGACACACACAAATGCTCTGACTGAAGCTACTCACTGCACTCTCTGGGGTCTCTGTTGCTTTTGATCAGAACTCTCTGGCCGCTGGTTCTGAACAGTCCGGTCCAGTTGACTGTGTTGTAGAAGCACAGCTGACTGTTGTTGGTGATGTAAACGTTTCCTGCGCTGATTTCTTTCAGAGACTGAAACTGCAGTGAGGAGATCCAGCGCTGTTTCAGGATCAGTAGAGAAATGCCACTGAAAACACACACAGATGAGAATCAGACAATCACTGAAAACACACACAGATGAGACTCAGACAATCACTGAGAAAACACACTGATGAGAATCAGACAGTCACTGAAAACACACACAGATGAGAATCAGACAGTGACTGAAAACACACAGATGAGAATCAGACAATCACTGAAAACACACACAGATGAGAATCAGACAATCACTGAGAAAACACACAGATGAGAATCAGACAATCACTGAAAACACACACAGATGAGAATCAGACAATCACTAAAACACACACAGATGAGAATCAGACAATCACTGAAAACACACACAGATGAGAATCAGACAATCACTGAAAACACACACAGATGAGACTCAGACAATCACTAAAACACACACAGATGAGGTATCAGTCAATAAGATGTCTTGTGTCCTTTACAATCTGAATGTGATTGGATGAAACAGTTAAAGATGTCTGTGAATGTAATTGGATGAAACAGTTAAAGATGTCGGTGATAAAATGATTATAATGCTACAGGTGCTATTTTAAGCCCCTCAGTGGACATGAGGAAATGTTTCCACTTGGATCTAATATGAATCCTTAGCAGTTTTAATGGGAACATTTATGAATACATTACTAAAACATTATTTAAATCATTCAGAGTTGAAAGTCTATCAGTGAAAGAATGAAGCTCAGAAATGCAGGTTTTTAACGCATGAATTCAGCTGTGAGAATTCTGAAGACAATTTTCCTAAGTAGTGAGAAATTTACCTGTAAAGAGACCGTCCTCCAATAGTGGCAAGATTTGAGAAAACACTCAGATCTGTCATGTTTTCCGGCCAAGACTGAATGTTTAAGAAGCCTAATGAAACAAATGAAATATTTAGCTTTGATTGATTCATCTGATTCACTCACTACAGAGAGAGAAACAGAGTCTGTACACACACCAGCACTCATCAGGTCTGGAGATTACAGCCGCTTCAGTGTTTACTGTAATATTTTACAGCTAATCTGACAGTATGAAACTAACCCATTACACTCAAATGGAAGAATATTACAGACAATGATTGTGCTAATTGAAAAAAGAGACAATTTCATTATCACCGTACGCGATTTCTACAGACGCACATTGTTTTAATTATCAATTCTGTTTTCTCAAATTGATAATTCACTCGACCGAAACGGTGCGTCAGTTAAAGGTTCAGCAATGGCACCTCGAGCGTTCATCACGATGTTTATTACGTGAGTTTTTATTATGAAAATGTTTCTTTGCTGCTACACTCCATTAGCTGTTTGACACCATCGTAAGAGCAAGTTTAAAATGACAAAAAGCTTTTAATGTAGCCGTAGTTCATTCTGTTGAGATTTCATAAACAAATAAATATTGCATACCGTATACAAACCCTTGACAAAGAATATTCCCCTACTGAAGTGATAAAAGTTACTGTCTGAAGAAATGAAGAGAGTTAATGGTTTTACGCAAGGGTAGAGACGTTTAATGGGTTGTCATGTGATGATTTGTGACTGTCTCAGTCTCACCTGTGATTTCTCTAACAGTGCGGAATACATTTAGCCGATCGGGGTCCAGAGCTCTGATACCGTGAAACATGTCCCTGTTATGAAACAAACCCAGAGGTGAGATGTTATATGTGTGCAGTGGGTCTGTTTAAAGGTTACGGTATACAGGTCTTAAAATGACAAGCAGACAAATACTACACTCATACTACCCAGACATACACTCATACTACATACATATATTTATTCACACATAAGAGCGCCTGACTGGATTTGAAAATGTCAGATTCACTGTGGTATCACTGTTCACACTGTTATCCGAAATAAAAACAGATCTGTGTCACATGTATGAGAAAAAAACAGCTTTGGGCCACATTCAACATTCACGGTCCACACAGACTCACACAGAAAAAGTAAGCTGACCTACATGTTATAAAATAAATAACATTATTAGGAAATTGTTATATTACATATTCTAAAAATGGAAAGAGCATGTAAACACACAGAAATAAAAGTAGAATTTTAATTTTTGGGTTTTGAATCAAAAACACCATGTCTGAGATCTGTCTGGGCAATAATGATGTTATATGAGGCAGAAAGAGAGTTGGACTCACCCTTTGATGCCTGTGATGAGGAAGATGAGGTTTCCATTGATTTTGGTGCAATTGACAAACTTCTCAATGTTGCTGGAATCTACAGTTTGAGCCATTTGAAGACTGCCGGTACCTATACCATCACACACTAAACACCAAACAAACATGTTATAAAACACCATCACACACTAAACACCAAACAAACATGTTACAAAATACCATCACACACTAAACACCAAACAAACATGTTACAAAATACCATCACACACTGAACACCAAACAAACATGTTATGAAATACCATCACACACTAAACACCAAACAAACATGTTATAAAATACCATCACACACTGAACACCAAACAAACATGTTATGAAATACCATCACACACTAAACACCAAACAAACATGTTATAAAATACCATCACACACTAAACACCAAACAAACATGTTATAAAATACCATCACACACTGAACACCAAACAAACATGTTATAAAATACCATCACATACTGAACACCAAGCACAAACAAAAACATACATTAAAGCTTGAATATGTTTGAAAATATTTTTAAATACTTTTTGACATGCATTGTTCAATTGATAAATGAGCCAAAAAATTGTTATGATCGTATTTCACTCTGAAGGAAAAGAGTCGATTTCCCTTTTATTTTCAGCCCAATTATCATCAAATGCCAGTCAAATTTAGATTGACTGATATGACCCAGTTTGGTGGCTGGGCCAAATTATCATTTTTTTTTGTGACCATTCCTCATTAGTTTTTCCTCTGCTAGAAAAAAACAAACTTCACAGGTCTTTATAGAAGATATTACATTTATAAATCTCACTACTATAAAACATGTTACTTTATGACTTTGCACATATTATGCAACATCAAGCTCATGGGTTTGATTCTTAGAGAATGCAGATATTTATATAACATATCGCTTGAACTGTAAGTCACTTTGGATAAAAGCGTCTGCCAAATCCATAAATGTAAAGGTAGACCAGCTTAAGAGTGATTGTTTCTAAGGCTGGTTTAAGCTGGTTTTGTGCTGGTCTAGCTGGTGAATCAGTATAGCAATGTCCCTGCTCACAAGCTAAACCAGCATCTGGTGAAGCTTGATGACAAGCATCATTTAACCTGGTTATTAAGACCAACCAATCCAAAAATATCAGGTGTGTTTGAACGTTTCACATCCAAACACAAGCTGAGTGCAAGTGCAGGACAAATCACGACAAGAGCAGAAGAAACACAACAGCTGTCCACACACAGATATTAAACAATATTTTCTGTAATAAAGTCTAGAGTTTTAATATCAGTGTTTGTTTTTCACCTCTCATCTAAAACACAACATACTGTCTGCTGGTGACCAGCTCTGAAGGTCTTTTCCTGAGTCATTAATGTTCATAAGAGTGTTTATAAAGACATCAAGAGAGATATTCATCTAATAAATGACTTTAAGAGAAAGTGTGTATTAAACCTCAGTAAACGTCTCTAACCTTTGGGACAGATGTCAGTACATGGGACACACATCTTCATGTCATTCTCCTCAACCTCCATCTTGTTGCTCGGACAGGCACGAACACAAGAACTGTGATCCACTACAAAGTTATCTGTGTTTCCAGACAGCACAGAATATTAGATTTTTAATGAAACACTGATACAAGATTGATGAGAAGATAAGATCTCATTAAATAATGTGATATGAGAACAAAGTTAACACTGTTATAGTTCAAACGACATCACTCACGTGGGCATTTCTTGACACAGAAAGCTCCATACGTGTATTTAGCTTTTGGATTGTGTTCGAGTTGGAAGGTTGTTGGGTTGTAGACGAACGGTTGAGG
>JAZGTK010000434.1:0-68726 GCA_036877625.1 Ambastaia sidthimunki
GTATATGTATGCACTTGGGCCTTTAGTCCTTTTTATAAGGCTAACAAACCAAGATTCAAGACTGTAATAAAGTTGTTCTTCCTGTAGGTATGATGACAAGATCCGTCTGTCTGTGAAGCCATCTGTCGTCCCTGGACCGATCTCTCCTCCCCGTAGTCCTCCCCTCCCTTTCCAGCAGTTTGGGGTGCCTCTCTCAACGTGAGTTTCTCAAACC
Organism: Ambastaia sidthimunki; assembly: GCA_036877625.1. Taxonomy (NCBI): domain Eukaryota; kingdom Metazoa; phylum Chordata; class Actinopteri; order Cypriniformes; family Botiidae; genus Ambastaia; species Ambastaia sidthimunki. The sequence goes on from JAZGTK010000434.1 coordinate 215, forward strand.
CATTTCCTCTCACAGTTACAGTAACTTACTATATGTACATTTACTATCATTATTATATATGCAGCAGCTGTCATACTTTGCTCAGTACTGCAGTTATTAATGCAGTACTGTGTTGTATTGTGCCCTTGTCTGACTTATTGACTGTATTTATTGTAGCTCAGTGGTTGTTTACCTAATGTTTACTTAATGGCTGTCCTAAGTCTGCACCAAATCACCAAAATATATATACATAATGTGTAATAACATTATAGCATAGAAGTTTTTATATGTTTCTCATGTTTTCTGAAAAATATGCCTCTTTTTGTGTGTATTCAGATTGAGACACAGGGCAGCAAATTCTGATGGAATTCCTTTAGTCATGTCTGATACTATTGGATTCCTGCAACAACATGGTATGCGTCTCATTTATCTTTTGATTTTGTTACCGTCTCAACTAGAAGTTACAGTTACATTATAGACATAATAAGAGCCCATTTGGCAGTTTTTTGGTCTTACCTATCTTTTTTTAATCCGAATTTCACCCTCATCTTTTCTTTAGGTCTACAGACAGAGGGAATATTTCGGCGTTCTGCAAATGTTTCTCTGGTTAAAGAAGTCAAGCAGAAATATAACTCTGGTACAGTCATGTGATCGTGTGGTCTGCGTGTGGTATGCATTTCCTGTTCATGGGGATGAACAGCATTAGTCCTCACAATGGCGTGTACGTGTGTTTGTGTAGGAGAGGAAGTAAGTTTCTCTCAGGATGATGTTCACTTGGGGGCTGTGATCTTAAAGACGTTCCTCAGAGAACTGCCAGAGCCACTGCTCACCTTCCAGCTCTACAATGACGTCGTCAACTTCCACAGTGAGAACACACAAGCATTTACACACCACTTCTAAATACCAGCAGCTTTCACAAAGCATGTAAAATGCAAACACATTTATTTTTGTTGCTAACAGATGTTGACGGCAAGTCTCAGGCAGAAGAAATTCAGAAAATGCTGATGTCACTTCCTGAGGAGAACTATATTTCATTGCGCTTCCTCATACAGTTCCTTGCTCAGGTAATGCTAACTGTTTTTCTTTTCGAGGTACTTTTCTCCTGTATTACTGCTTTCTCAGTCTTTTATTTAATGTTGATGTGTAGGTATCTGCTGAGAACGAAGTCAATAAGATGACCAATGCTAACTTGGCTGTGGTGTTTGGGCCCAACTTGCTCTGGGGGCAGGATGCTGCCATGACGCTCAGCGCCATCGGACCAATCAATAACTTCACCCGCATCCTGCTCGACCTGCATCAGGAGGTCTTCACCCAATGAGAAGCAGCAGAACTCTTCACTTTAACCCCGCCCCCCTCCATTTTTGCCCCTTCCTTTTCTATAGGTTTGCTCTGTTGCCTCGTCCCATACCTGGTATCTCCTCCTTTGTTGCCAACTGCATGAATATTTCAACTGCTTGAAGCTGCGCAGAAAGAATAATAGTGTGCAAAATTCACAAACGTTTAGGCTGTGACTATAATTTTGACAATCAGTTTCTTTTGTCCTGCAGAAATCATGTAGCTACTCTTTTCATTATGGTACCAGGCAGAATTTTATCAGGTCTCTTAGCAGACACTTAAACCAGTGAACCAACAAAGACTGACGATAGCTGTCATGTTCAGTTTGGGACTTATTTTGTGGTAGCTAATCAGCTGTAGTTCAGATGCTGTTTTGATCAGTGTGAAGTTACTGCAGTTTGTCTTTTGAAGAGTACAATTTTCATCAACGTTAAACAAAATGCACATTTGTAAGCCATAGTGAGCAAAAGCTATGGACCTGTTCAAAGCACTACTTCTCAAACTTGAAACACTTATTTTAAACATGTTTGTGTTTTATTACATAAAGTATATGATATTATGTATTGTCTTAAAGCTTTCATTCAATCTTCATTTTTATTATATCTTGTATATTTTTTTCTAGTTTATCACCAGGAACAGAGCAGATGGCCAGCGTAGTATATAACCACAGATTTCTTATGTCTCATAGCTGTTTTTTCAGTGTAGTGTTAATTCAAGTCTGATTCTTAAATAGAATTATTGAGATTTTGAAAGCAAAATCTGAAAGCATTTCAAATCATAAAGCATTTCTCTTCTCTCTGTATGTGTGTAATTGTGTGTGTGTGGTATGTTAAGTAATGCTGTTGTATTATTCAAGCCCAGAACTTTATTTTGGCCAAAGATTATATGGTTAAAATGTTTATTTGGTAAATTGTATTTGTACCTGAAATATGTACAGCCTGACAGACGGTGCCATTTGAAACAAAAGCCCAAATAGGGATAGAAAGCAAAAAACAGTTTAAAGTTATTTTGATCTTTTAGTAAAATTTAGTAAAATTATATCAATGAGAAGACCTGTCATAGTGTGATATGAATTATTTTCGGTGTATATGTATAGAATGACTGAGTAGAACAATATTACAGTTCACAGGGCTCTAAAATGAGGCTTCCACATTGGCTTTAATTTGAAATTAAATGGATATGAAATTGTCCGATTTTTGCACAAAAGAAGCTTGTTTCATGGGTCTAAAGTCCCATAAGAACCATAAAGCAGGTACTAGTTATTTAGTGTTATTTAGTGTCATGACTTGCTGTTGAATTGTAACTGTATACTGTGTCATGTAAACGTCCTATTCATGTCAATACGTCCGAGCATTGACATGTAAACCAGTGGCTTAAATAGTTTTAGCAAAGCCCCCTCAAACCCACGTGTTTGTGTGCCTTACTGAAGTGAACTGGCGATGATATTAGCTGTTTAATTCCTCTCTTCTGGACAAATCTGTAAACTTAGTGCCATTTTATTGTGTCTGTATGAAAATGTTTATCTTTACTGTAGATGTGTATCTCTGGTTTCCAGGTGGAACTTGGCATTACTTCTTTTGTAAAGGTTCTTCCAGCTTGGCTGTTAAATTGTATTTCTTTGCATTGAAATCTTTACTTTTGTACATCATTTTGTGAATTCTGAGTAATAAATTGTAAGAGATGGTGGAGGTGTTTTTCTTTGTGCTTTTATTTGTTTACAAGTAGCTGTGATGGTGAGCAAATAAACAGAATTGTTTTAAGATATAATAATATTAGCTTGGCTGTAAACTATTGGTCCCATAAATAACTTAAAAAAACTAACTGGAATATACATATGCATATATTAATATACATGAATATTCATAAATAATTACATATGCAAATATATGCGCTCATTTTGGCATGTTGCTTATGATAGTCCTGATATATTAAAAACAAATCATTTCTGAGGTAGTATGAGTCTCTATTGCACAGTTCCTGACATCACAAGTTTTAGGTGGGTGTGTAAATTGTGTAAATACAGTCATGCCCCACTTACATATGTGTATGTATTTGACAGAGCAGGGGTGTGGGTAATGGCAGTTTGTGTGCGTGTGAATAATGTGAAAGGCTCTGTTTGATGGTGTGTATGCATTGTTCTTGTAGGGAGGACATTCTTTGGGTTCGCAGACCCAACTGAAGCTCAGTTTCAGGGGCAGTAGAGCTCACCAGGGGATACAGAGCCTTGCTCATCTGCAAATAGAATTTTTTGAATGTCTTTAGCATGTTGCCAGAAGCTTTTTTACAATCCAGACAAATAGTCATATGCTTTGTGTATCTATTGTTGTTTTTACCTGTGCCAGGCCTGTGAATGCCACCCCAAGATTCACTCCATTTTGGTAGAAAGTTAATGTTCCAGCACTCAGGTCCAGCAAAATCCCAATGACTGTATTTTTTTCGTAAAAGGGTTCTGTGTATTTTCGACTCCTTCCATTATGCCAGATAAAGCCTTTGTATGATAGACCCCAACTCTCACTGTCCATACCTTTCAATAAAGACACTCGTCTATATAATATTTTACGTATATTTTAAGTATCTCTCAAAAATGTATGCGATAAACAGAAACTTCTGGGATGGACATGTACCTTATTGTACTTACCTATGAGGTTAATAACTCTTTTGTCCCCTGTGTGCAGCAATGCATTTTGGGTACCGACCCCCACCATCACGGAACTTCCATATAGAGGTTCAAGAAACTCAATCTCCCAGTAATGCTCACCATGAGTAAAACCTTACACAGTCAAAATTAATTGTTTATTATACAAATGATGGCAACACAGCTGTTCTCAGAAGCAGCTGTTTTCTAGAGCATAACAAAAGCATTCAAATTGCTAGTTAAAAATTAACATGCATGGTTTAGCACAAGCTAACATTTACAGATAACGGTATTACCTCTGCACGTATGGATGGTGTTAAACAGTACCGTCCTGATAATATGTGGTATGAATTTGTAGTCTAACTAACAGACAGATGAAAAGCCAAAATGAGTTACTAAGGTCACAAGTCTCACCTTTAGTACCTCTGACCCCTGCAGTGCCCTGACTGTCCAGCAGAGGGCCGACGTGAAAGTAAACAGCCTGTCGGCATGGCGACAGCTGAGCGTCGGGGGATTTATTTTCTGGATCCCATTCCCAACTCTCCCATGTGTGATTTCCAAAATAGCGCAACATTTGTTTTCTACAACAAAAACAGAGATAACAACCACTATACAGCAAGAATAAACGCTTTCCAATGTTCATCATTGTTTATTAACAACAACAATAAACAAATTACTGTCATTTAAACACTTGAATGAGATTATATTAACCTGATAATTGTGTCATACTGAGAGTTATATCGCCTATATTATGGCATTTGGAGTCTAAACAACTGGATGGAAAGCAGAAAGCAGACGTGACTGTTTTGGTGTAGCTCAACTGGAAGAGCATTGTGGTGGTCCAAAGGTTGTGGGTTCGAGTACCATGGAGCACATGCTGATTATTAAAACGTATAACTTAAAAACACTGTTAAGTCGCTTTGGATAAAAGCGTCTGATAAAGGCATAAATGTAATGTAATATGACTTACCAAGTTATGTAATCCAATGGGAAATAAAAATAGTTATTAAAACGGCTAAATCCCATTCAAAATCCCACGTTTGAGGAAAGTGAAGACTGCACAGACAGGTTCATATGTAAGTTTTTATGTGGACACAGCTGGACGATAGAAAACAATTGCACAACTGCTGCCAAAACAACATCTAAATCCGGAGTTATCCTAATATGGACGTGGGTGTATCTGTTTTCATTGCGACCCCTATACAAATCCTACTATGGCTACGGCTCTCGTGAATAATAAATATGCACATTTTGACATTCTTTAATAACACTCCAGTCAGATAGCTTAATTAATATTCATGAGCCAAGCCCTCGCCATGCTATTGGACGAGGGTGGAGCAAACAAAGGTTCAAACAGTAAACCTTAACCATAGTGCGAGTCGTAAATTCGCCCTCAAGAGACACATTGTTTTTTTGCAAGTTCAACATGCAAGACAGGAAATCCAGTCGTGTCTGAAAGAAAGAAGTTTATTACACAACATTTACATGCCATATTAACAAACCGAGGGGGATAAAACACTTATTAAAGAAGGTCCAGCTCATTATGACTCGCCAACATAAAAGCTTTAAATGTAGAACGATGAATACAGAAAGACAAACATACATAACGTGCATTTATCGCCCTTTAAAATCCCGACGTAGTGACCGTGAATTGTCCTCAAAGAAAGGATAAAAGGTTTTTGGCATTTACAAGATGCATGTAAGCAGACACGGACTCGCAATTCACTATGAACGTTCATTATAGTGTCATACAAATGCAAACCTATTAAACACTGGAGAAATGTTGAGACTTTAGATGACGTCAGTGCTACAGTGACAAAAGTCTGCTTCTGTGACTAAACATTGCGCTCAATGTGTTGCCAAGATAAAGGCTGGTACATATTCATACATTCATTACAGTAAGATTTAATTACAAGGTTCTGTCTGTCATCTTAATAAATACAAGTCTCTGGTTTTTATTTTTACCAAGCCTATGGATTTCCCTAAAACTGAAATTGTTCACTTTTCCCTAATGGTAATTCTCATCATTGCTTATTTCTCAAGGTAAAACTGACACAAAACATTGTTACTGAAGACATCCAAAGAAGGATGTTTTACAGGAGAAAACAAGAAGAGTAATAAAGTTCTGAGGGATCCAATCTCTGTTCTGATCTATTGTAGCGTGTCCACAAATGCATCAAACTCATCAATGTTCTTCTCATAAACTGCCAGTTTCTCTGGAAGAGAGTCCTGCCAAAAGTTAAATATGGTTATTACTGGTTGTAAATGTTTCAGCAGTAAATACGGTTGTAGAGATAAAGTTGTCTTTCTGTAAATAACCAAACACCGTGTTTACAGAGCAAGATTAACAATTATTAGTTTCATGTAGCTGTAGTGATACCATTGTTTTTTATTTTAAAATGCAAGTTTTGCATGGTTTGAAGAATAAGTCACACCATATACAGACGTTGAACATTGTACACACGTAACACAAATATTTTAAATAGTTTATAACGTTATCTACACAAATCATTTTTCATCATTCAGCTTACAAAGCTGTTGCAAAACAATAAGAATGTAACCACTCCTTTTTAGCATCCAATGGAATGTACAAAACAACTATATGATTCATTTGGTTAGTTTGCTACAGAATTTTGCTTAAAGGGGCAACCCTCCCCATACAAGCTGAAAAAATGCTGAGTATGCTGTGTGTGGAGAATGCGTGCTTGTTTTTACCAAGTCCTCTGCCATAGACTGAGCGCTGACTTCAATAGACAGACTCGCAAGCTGAGGTGGATTTTGAAACTCTCTATAGAAAGTGCCCAGGTCCATTGGCAAAAGGTCATCCTTAGAGAACGCAGGTTTCTACTCAGCATGAGAACACAGAACACACACTTAACAAGACAAACGTTTCTACAGCAACACTTGTATTAATTTTTAGCTTAAACCTACTGCCCTGATCAACATACAGAGCTTTCATTCAGAAACAGACTTAAAAAATAACATGATCAAGTTGGTCTCCTGGAGGCGTCTCCAAGCAAACGCCAGCTAGATAGCTTCAAAATCTTCCATTTGATGTGGAATACTCCATCATTCAATAACATATTTTTAAATTAAAACCAGTATAGTCTGCTTCAGATTCTCAGGGTCTGCTTTCTCTCTCAGGTCAAAGATTGGGCTTCTCTGATGAATAATTGACTTGTCTGGAACACTAGATGCCCTGTTACAAGCTTGATAAAACCCTTTACTTTCCATGTAAAATCATTCACAAAAAAATGAATACTAGCACCTTTGTGATTATTCTGATTGGTCTATTTACTATTTACTTTTGACTTGCTAGGCTAGTTAGAACATTAGTTTATACTAGTATGGTAAGGGATATACGATACGATACGATACTATACTAGTAAGGGATGCCAGCTAATCTCTCCACATTATTTGTATTATGTAGCGGTGCACTTACAAAGTCAACCATGACAAAGTCATCCTGTGGTTGTCCCCCACTGTGGCTGGAGCTGTTTGAGTGCAGGCTGCCTTGCAGAGGGGATGAAGGGACTGGAGATGGAGGAGGATGCACCTGCAAACAGAGAGAAAGAAACACTGAAATTCAGGCTAAGCGAGTTACAATGCAGCATAAGAAACTCACCCTCCCCACTTTCCAATCCATGCAGGGTTTATTCTATTGCAAGATTTACAACAACTTACCTGCTCTATCATTTAAATAATGAATTTAAATAATGAATAAAGATTCAGTCGTTTCATAAAAACTGTATCATACCAGGAGGATGCAACTGCACAAAGGACTTATACAATAGCTAAGAGAGTTTGCTTGATGAGAAAAATAAAGGTTTTTGGGTTAAGTACCATTGGGTCATTTTCCTCCAGGTCACAGACTCTGGGAGCAAACGCAGCAAAAGGCAAATCCAGGCCAGTCAGTGTCACCTGAGTGACACACAAACACAACACATAGTAATCACAATAATCATTTTTACCTGCACTAGTGACCTTTTCTGTTTGACTGTGTGTGTGTGTGTGTGTGTGTGTGTGTGCAGAAATATGTCTGCTCTTAGTACTAACTTTACATACATTAACATAACATCAACAAATCATTAGCAAACTTACATTACACTAGTTTATGTAAATTAAATTATATATTGTTATATAGGGAGTATATATGACAACATAAGAACCATTTCTATGTGTACATACGCTTAATAATAATGTCACAATGTTTGTTCTAAAAGCCATTATAAAGTATATCTGTGATTGTGTTCTGACCTGAGTGGTGGTTTTGTTGACAAAAGCTCCAACTTTCCTGGTAAAGGTTGTCTCTGGAGCATCGGAGGGTGACGCACTCTTCACATCACTACCACACACACATACACACACAACTTGATTTGACAAGAATGAATAATTATTGAACAATAGTTGGAGTCTCTTCCCACTCTCACTTTCTGCAGGATGTAGGTGGGACAAGTTGCGGCTGTGACTGTCCAGAAGGGCATGATGGGATACGTCCATGCTCAGCTGCGGTGCCATGATTAGGTTGTGCTGGCACCTGTGGGACTCCACCCTCTTTACCAGGCACGACCACCTGAATAAAAGAGACATACATGGTTTCCTCAGCAGATGCATTTTCCATTAGATGGTCTACACCAGTGGGACAAAGGGCATAAATTGAGTTATGATAGTTAGGGTGGTGGGTTATGATAGTTTTAATAGTTAAGATGATGCAGTACTGTGTGCAGTACCTGCTGAGGATGTGCAACAGCAGTGCAAGCTGTAGGATGGCACAAATCCACATTGCCCAGGGCAGGAGTCTGATATGACAGACGAGAGCTGTACAGCTGCAAGACAAGAAAAGAGACTCATGATATATAGATGTCACACAGGCATCAGATGTCAGATTAGCTCAGGCTGTTTTAAGATCCGCTTGAAAAAAGGAACAAAAAAAGTGTGTCTGAGCAAACACACCATTGCTTTAGTTAAAATGGCAGGCAGGTGAGCTTGAGGAGAAGATGGCTGTGACTGTGGTGTGATTTTTCCTGAACAGTGCTCAGATGGTCTTACAGGCTTGGGTGATACCATATAACCTTCTTAATAAAAGGTTATAAGAGGATATGAAAGATAAGCAGTGTAATAGAGGTTACTAGGCCATACGCACTCAGTAATTATTCTACCAGCTGCATGCGTGTACACACACAGATCACACACACACTGGACTCACTTGCTGTGAGATGCCAAGCCCCATGAGGGGAACCTTCAGTGTGGCCATCAGAGCCGGCTTAGGTGTCTTAAAATGTGCCTGACTTACAGTGCACACACACTATATACACACAGAAAGAAGGAAAGAGAAACAAGGACAATAACAGAAATGAAAGCACTAACACAGGAAGAGATAATGAGGAAAGAGAGAATCTGGTGGTATGGTAACATAATGGTTATTACTGACTTTTTTTACTTGTGATTTTATATGTGGGGCACCAGACCAATAAAACATAAGGAAAAGACACACTTAGAAGTAGGGAGGATTTTTACTATGCGGGAACAACCCTAGATGTAATTCATGACTGAAGGAATCACATTTAATGACAGCGGTTATGCAGGGACACTTAGGATAACACATCTGATTATGAAGGTTAACATTTGATGAGTACAGAATGGGTTGAACCGCACCTGGAAGCTTCACCTGTTCGAAAATGGGGGAGGGTTACTTTTTGTGGGACAGATGTGCGAGAGATATTACCTGCGATGGTGGGGAGGTGGAGAAGGATGTGGTGCACACCTCCTGAGAGTCTTCTATTCCTGCATAGGCCCCTCCATCATCCTCTCCAGGTGCTCTAATAGAGAAAAGTAGCAAAAGAGATGGAGTCCAAGATTAGGTAAGTTGTCAGTTGTCACTACATATCTGTAGTAGTCAAGTATATGCTATACGAAAATGTACAATGTCCAATTTGTACATGTAAATATATTAATAATAAAACTGCATGAAAAATGCACCTGTAGCTGCAGGGATGCATGTGTGCCATATTAGCGAAGGGGCGTTCCACAAAATGATCAATGATGATACCCATAATTGGACCTGTTCTCTCAAACTGCCTGTGAAACAATACAAAGACACAACATCCTATTCATCACACTACTAACGTATAATCAGGCAACCCCAAGTGTTTCATCTGTTAAATGTGTTACATACAAGAAGCTGTAATGTATACCTTGAAGACACCAGGGCCAAGTTAGTGCGGAAAGCACAGGACAAAGTGATGGTGCCTAAGGGAGTGCCTACGATTCCCACCCGCACGGTCTGGAACCCTACAGGGAAAGAGGGAGTATATATATTATATATATATATGTATGTATGTCAGTATATATATGTGTGTGTGTGTGTGTGTGTGTGTGTGTGTGTGTGTATATATATATGTATGTATGTATGTATGTATGTATATATACACAAAACTCTGCAAAGCACAACTACATGTCCCTTATTTTTTATAACTATGTTCCTTATGATATTACCTTCCCCAAGGCCTGTCAGTTGGACATCTCCAAAATAAATCCTACCAAAGAAACATTAAGCATTTCTGATTATACCCATGGCATAGTATGGGTTCTGCATTAAATATTACATTAGATATTAATTAGCTGTGTGGAGTGCAAAATTGTGTGGGAAGTAAATATGTTTAGAGAGTGTATCATCAACAGGAACGTTAAACAGCAGATGTATGATGTACCTGTACAGTATGACATAATCATGGCCTTGTTTACGTGAAAGCTTGTAAGCAGGCGTCACCCTCGTGATAGCCAGTAAAGACTTCAGCAGGAGAGACAGTCGATTATAAACTGTATAGGACACCTTGATGTCCTTGTCACACCTGAAAAAGATTGTTTACCGCAAACACACTTAACTATTGTGACTTGTAAATACTGTGTCCGTCTGATGGCTGAATGCTTTCTTCTGTTTGTGTGGGGAGAGTGAGTGTTCTTACTTTTCATTCATTTCCAAACACCATGTCTCCAGCTCCATGGAGTCTCCCTGTAAGTGTAAAGTGTAAAAAATTTCTCTTTACAAAGTGAAGCATTTTGTTTTATTTTTTACTGATTGTTATTGGTTTTTCATGCTATTAATAAAATGTTGACAGTGCATTTAAGTAAATACTGGACCTCTGAGGTTTTGAGGGAAATCTCCACACACATGGACCGGCCGATGCCAGGCAGTTGTCCGGCAAGAGCTTTTTTTGCCTCATGAGTCACCTCAGGGATGTCTTTTATTGCCAGATTAAACTTAGAGAAGATATTATACAGACACATTGAGATATCATGTAAGTTATGACATAAAGAAACAGGACACTGTTAGAAGAGCATCCTGGGCATGTCTTACCCAGTCTGAACCTGTTGGTGATGAAGATGAGCAAGTGCTGATCTTCTCCCCAAGTCGAGCTTGAACTATAACCTGCACTGTCTACAAGACACACACATAAACCAAAAGACATCATCACCCTGTCAACCGTGATCCAATGACCACAAATGTGACACCAAACCTTAGTATTTGATTTATTCATGCAGGTACCTTCAAGGCAAAGAATTTGATAAATTTATCCAAGTCTTTCTTGTCCTGTGGGCTCAGATCACTATCCATTGTCACACAAGCCTGAGACAACAATAAGAAAGACACTTTCTTCAGAAAATCAGGTCAATAAGTGGTAATGTAAGCATCCAGATCACACAGGTTGGTGTCTTGTGTAATGTCATTCTGTCGCATCACTATGACAGCTCAAGCATTTGAAAACGTGTACGTAACGTAAACACAACAACAAGGCAACATTTTCCAAAACGCATTTATAAAAATTAATGTCAAATAACAACTGCCAGTTCAAATGACTCTGAGTCACCTCGGCAGATTGAAAAACGCAGACCTGCCATATGTTTTTGGCAGTCTTTTGGGAAACGTCAGCTGGTTTACGATATATATGTCTATGCTAAAACATATAGCAAACCACAAACACATACTTACGGCTCATTACATAGTCGAGATTAAGTTAACACTTAAAACGCTACAATACAGCCTAAATTATTCTGTATTTTCAAAGGATCATAACACCACAACGTCGCACGCTGACAGTCGCCCCCATTTCTGTTTATTTTGTTTCTTGGTCAGGTCAGCAATGACGTGTTCGCTCGACCGGTTCAACAATACCACTTTCGTTTATTGTGCAATATGGTTAATATATCCAATAACTTCAAGATATTAATAATAAATTAAAGGCATCATTTTTCATTAATTGTCAACGTATTGTCAAACAAGCTAATGCTATTGTCGAAAGTGCGACACCAAAAATTCTGATATGACGTCACCGTAACGTCGGCGTACACAAACATTTGATGACGCTCGTAATTAATAGCGGATTTTAGGTACACAAGACTGTTATACCGTTTCCCAAGATAAATCAATAGTTTGATGTAAAATAATGCATTTCGACTTAAAATGGAGATGCTAAATACTGCTTTATTATGTGACATGAAAGTTTATATTATCATGCTTATGTAAATCAGCCCCGCATTATATGAATACAATAATGCATGTGTGCGGAATTTAGCATATGAATATTATATTGTTATATACTGTGCTTTTATGTTGCATTTCGACATTTATGGCATTAATTTTCTATATAACAGAGAAAACTAGCCTAATGTATATGTGTGTGCTGTGGTTTAGTTTTTGACATGACATTACATGACCTTTCATTTACTTATTGACATTCACACTTGCCATTTGCCCACAGGTCTGTGTAGAATGGCAATCTGTATTGCAATCCTAGACTGTGACTTACTGCTGCATGGCTGTGGGCACAAAACACTCAATCGATTTGATATTGAAACTGTCGGATGAATTTCTGCTGACAACATTAGGTTTTCCACAGAAGTTAGGTTGGAAGGATAGTTTAAGAGGCAGGCAGAGATCAAGAGCCATCAGCCCACATGTTCAGATACTTGCTGCCCTGGAATTCTACACAACAGGATCCTTCCAGAGCAAGATGTAAGATGCGATTGGCATCAGCCAGGCCTCCATGAGTCGCTGTGTTTTCCAATGTCACCAAAGCTCTGATTGAGAAAGCACCAGAGTTTATCAGCTTCACAGGGGATGAGGCTACCAGGCAGCAGTCCAAAGAGGAGTTTTACAGAATAGATGAAATTCCTAATGTCTTGGGAGTAGTGGGCTGTGCGCATATAGCCATTTAAGTACCCAATGCAGATGACTTGTCCTATGTAAATAAATATGTGATGCCAGAGGCTTGTTGCTTAGTGCTAAGACACACTGGCCGAGGTTATCTTGGGAGTAGTGGGCTGTGCGCATATAGCCATTTAAGTACCCAATGCAGATGACTTGTCCTATGTAAATAAATATGTGATGCCAGAGGCTTGTTGCTTAGTGCTAAGACACACTGGCCGAGGTGTCCTTAAGCAATCCAGTGTTTCAAAGCTGTTTGAATAGAAGGATAATGAGGAGGTCTGGCTTTTAGGTGAGACACATAGCTTTGGTTGCTATGTTGTTGTGGCCTTTTCTTTACATTGCTAAAGAAATACTGTCTGAATTTGGGGATTTCTGCGATTTCTTTGATGTATCAGTGAGACTTAAAAGTTTTCTCTCCTGCAGGTGATAATCGTTACCCTCTGAAGAAATGGCTAATGACTCCAGTGGAGAGCCCAGAGTCCCATGGTAATACTGCTATAACCTGGCCCACACAACAACGCACATTCAGAGCCATTTAGACACATCCGGTGCCTGAATGTGGCAATAGGTTACCTGCAGTATTTCCCAGAGAAATGCTCCCATATTATTCTGGCCTGTTGTGTGCTACATTACATTTCCCTGCAGTCTGGCCTTGACGTCTGGACTTTTCAGAAGACTGAGGCCACAGACCAATCAGTGAAGGATATCGATGCCACTGATACTGTTAAACCAAAGCCCTGAGAGTTAGACAAGAACTCATACAAAATAATTTTAGCTAGGATGGATTATGGGATACATTTCCCACTGTATCCAGTTGTCTTCCTGTGGGCAAAGAGTTAGTTATGAATTTCAAAAGTGTAACCTGTAAGTCTTGTTGTTTTAGGCTTTATTTCCTTCTATTATTTTAGTCCAAGTCTTTGCTGTATATGTATCTTAAGGAACTTTCCATCATAAACTGCTTTAAACTACTTTAAACTGAGAACTTTTTTTGTGTTAGCAACGCAAAGGTTGTGGGTTCGATCCCAGGGAAATCACAAGTACTGATAAACTATACCTTGAATACATTGTAAGTCACTTTGGATAAAAGCATCAGCCAAATGAATAAATGTCTTTTACAATGGCAATTTTGTTCTGAAACAATTGTTTTACTAATATGTTGTTTTAAAACAGAAACGGACTTAGATTAATTTTATCTTCATAAATGGTCACAGATTTTTTGGTGACAGCTTAAAAATATAAAGCTTTTCAATTTAGCTAGTGTTAATTAATGGTTTTGTTGGAGCTAAGAGCGAGTAGACTTCTGCTGCTCCGGAGGTTTGGCTGTCAAAGGCGATAAATCAGCTGCTTGTTTAATGAGAGTCGCAGTAGCGCCAGTAATGAATGTGTGGAACAAGAGAGATCGCGAGAAACAATGATGTCCTGTCCTCAGTGTGTGTGTGTGTATGTGTGTGTGTGTGTGCTCATTTTCTGATGTAATTACTTAAGCCAGACAGACGGAGAGCACAAACTCCGATTCTGCTACTCTGTATCTCGCTCCGCTACAGTTTCCACTGGACCACCGTGATGTAGAGGTCCGCTGCTCTGTGCTTGCTTGATGGTTTTATTTTGTGCTTTAAAAAACTTTCGAGAACAAAGTAAGTATTTCTATGATTAATGATGTCAGAATCAGTACGGAAGATGATGAGGGCGAAGCTGGTGGTTCTAGGAAGAGATAACTGTGGGAAAACAGGTATTACTATAGGACTTCATTAGACTTTAATGGCTGTTGATTGATGATACTACTTTAAACTTATTATGTTCCTCTTTTGAACTTCAGCTCTCTGTGTCAGATTCATCACCAGGCGTTTCATTGGAGAGTATGAACATAAAAGGGGTAATGACATGCATGAACACACACTGATTTTCTATTGACTCAGCATACCTCTATAATTTTTAAGCTAAATACAGAATGCATGCAGACTAACACTGTAAATTTTAATTTAATACTGTAAATTTCCTGAATTTCATTTTGCTTTACTCTTTTTTGCCCTGCATAATGTGGCATATATTTTGTATGTGTGTTAGAGGTCACCTACAGGTGTCAGAAAGTCGTGGATAAGGAGCCGATTGAGCTGGAAATTTTAGACACTGTTAATAAGGTATATAATGCATAAGATTACATCTGACATGATGTCACTGAGTTGTATTCTGTTTCTTGCCTATTAAGGGGCCGTTTTCTGTGCCGCTGTGCATCAGCTGCTGTTTTACAGAAACATTTACCCACCAATACAAATAAAGGTGGTGGGATGATCTTTCAAATGGCTGATGAGACCCAGGACTCTCTGTACTGTTCCATTCCTTTCATGTCTCCTGTGTTGAAACTCTGGCTGCTTAAAGGGCTTTAACAGTCCGTCTGCCATTGATCATGTTACAGAGCAGAGCGACGTGCTAAATCGCAGGGTTAGGCTGAAACATTGACTTATGTGTGAGTGCATTAGATGAGCAAGAGTTTATTGGGTGTGTGGATCAAAATCACATCCTTTGTGCTCCATAACCGCCTTTCAGAATCACATCTGAGAAAGCCTAGATGTTCATCCCCTGCATTATGACATCATTCATGATCTCATCATTACATGCAGGAGGTGATGAAATATTATGTGTTTAGGAGTGTGTAGGACCCGCCGCGTCCTCTCTGGAATGTTCCATTAAATGGGGCGATGGCTTTCTGATAATGTACTCCGTGACGGACCGCAGCAGTTTTGAGGCTGTTTCACGTCTGAAGAGACTGATTGACCACATTAAACAGACGCTTGGTAAGACTGATCTCTAATCAGACTGTGAGGGTGAAAAATCAGTGCAGAACTGTAGACAAATCATTCTGTATTTAATAACACTGTTCCGGAATCAGTGATATTTTGGTCATAAAAACACACTGGGTTGTGCTAATCTTTACTAAGTCATGTTTGTATAGGGACCCTCACTGCTATTCATCAGTGTGACTCATCCTGCCTTAATAGGTCTCAGTTCAGAGGTTTCACCTCCGGCACAGACTCTTTTAATATAGCACACTGCAGTCTGTGACTGTAAGTTAGTAAATAGAAGATAGATACATTGCAAAAGATAAAGTGAGGGCAAAGATTCCATCACAAACTGTTATGATACAATGCATCTCTGGGTACGGTCACTTTCATGACAGTCTGTTCTTTTTTAGATCTACAGCATTCATGAAGTCATTTTGCATGTGTTTCTCAGGCATTCCGACAGTCATTGTAGCTAATAAATGTGACATGGAGAATGGTCGAGTGGTGAGGACAGATGAGGGACGGGCCCTGGCCTCAGACCTGAGGTCAGTACACTCAACTTTCACTGATAAACAAACTGTTATAAGACACTATTTAAAATATTTTGTTTAAACTTTTGTATAACCGAATTGTTTAATGGGACCATAAGCATGGATGAAACTGATTTTTACTTGCTTTAATTGCCTAATTTGTGTATTGTAGCAAAAAAACAACATCATTATAATTGCCAATTACTAATTTGTTTTGAAGGGATAGTTCACTTAAAATAAAAATTCTTCCATCATTTACTTATCCACATGTCATTCCAAACCAGTATGACTTTTGTGCTTCTGAAGAACACAAAAAACGTTTTGAAATATGTTGGGAATCAGACAACTGTAGCACCCACTTACCATCATTGTATGGACACAAAACTACATTTGTTTTTGAAAATATCTTCTTCTATGTTCTGTATTTCACAGAAGAAGAAAGTCATGAAAGTTTGGAATGATATGAGTATATGCACGATGGAAACATTTTAAGTTTTAATCATCTATCATTGTAAAGTTGGGGTTTAAATGTCCCATTACATTAGCTACCATTAAGTCACTGCTATGCTATTGAAGGTGTTGATGTGACTGGTAACGTGTAGCTTCACTGGTGGTCATATAGGTGCAGTTTCTTTGAGCTGTCAGTAGCAGAGGACACTTCAGCAGTGGAGGCTTCCTTCGGGCAGCTGGTGCGTGAAGTGCGTCAGGAGTTTCAGCGCCACCTGCTGGCTATGGACAAGCGGTCACGCATGCTGCAGATGAGACATGCGCTCAAAAACAAACTCACACGGAGTAAAACCATGCAATGGTGACCAGGCCAAAATTCAGTTCACATCCGATCTCTGCATTTACCACCATAGTGCCCAAATCTGACACTACGATCTTTTTAGAGAACAACAATATGGATCTGATAATCTAGTGCCTACTGGATTTCCAAGTACTGTCATGAACAAAGTATCTATATGAGAAGTCATGCAGCAAAATGTAACATTGATGTGCCAAAAATAATGACTCTTTTTAAACAGGTATCCCAAAAACCCTCTTCCATTATTCAGAACAGGAAGTCCCGCCTCAGTCTCATGCCATTGGGGCAGAAGTTGAAAGTATATTAACATTTACTATGTAAACACTTTACCTTAACATCTCCTTTTCTGTATGTTGTACTTTCATTCTGTATTGAAATTCCTGTTTAAACTGTAATCACACATTTATGTAATATGCTTATTAGTAGGTTTTGGGTAATTCTGACAGTCTTTGCTTTTTGAGTATTAAGTCATGCATAAATTGGGCAGATAACGTGCATCATGGCAGAAGATTTCTCCTATGATTTGTGATGTTTGGATGGTCTTTTAGACCAGTTTCATTTTCAGACGCCTCCATGAGATTGAAATGTCAAGGGGGAGGAGAACCAATTTTATGGTGTTGTTTTTTTAGGCAGATATATTTTTAGATATTCTACATCCAAGCAGTGTGAAGACTAAATCTGCTGAAATCAGAGTAAGACAGTCAATATAAGATATTCATGTAAATTCATATCTAAATATGATTTTGTCTATATCTAATCAAATTTATCTATATATCTTATTTATATTTCCTTCAGTCAGATGTAATTCATATTCTTAGAGAAAATAGAAATGAAAAGAAACTATTTAATTTACAATTTTATTTAGAAAAAATGATAAAAATAAATACAAATTGATCAAATGCTCCAGTATTATCCAGCCTCCTGAACAGAACAAAAGTCATGAAGTTGCATTTAAATAACTTACAAATGGACTTGAATTCTATGAGAAAAGATAAACGGACATCAGGCAACACACAAGATTAAAAAATAAAACATACAAAACCATAGAAAACAAAATAAGAACAATGCACAACCCTTTTAAAAACTATTGTGAAAGGACCCTAAACACTTTTTTTATACATCAAATTAATGTAAATTGTGTTTTTAGTTTGTAGTTTTAGGACACTAGATTAAGCACTGATATTTTCGGTTGCAATAATCCATCCTTGATCTATCTCCTTTTATTTGAGAGTTTTATCAGCCTGAATGAGGTAAAAGCATGAGGTGTAGAAATGTGAATCGTTATAAACATGAACAAACGTCTGAGCTCTCACTAAAGCCTAACATCTGAGAAAATCAAGTTTCACACCCCAATACCCAATTTTTGTGAATGTGGGGACACAGTCGTTCCCTTCTATATCATCAAAGAACATCTGTTACAGAACCACTGTCAGTTCTATTAGCCACATCTGGCCTTAGGATTCTAGGCCCTAGGAGAACGGGGGATGACATTTGCAAATGTCACATCTGATGAGCATTTATAAAAGGAAGATCAGTTTTTGTCCTTTTAACTGCACCAGAAAACCTGTAATACCACTAAACCACTGAACAGACTGCAGACACACGTCTCTCTGGATGTCACTCTGGAATGTTTGCAATTATAATAAATTATGTTTCCGAATAAACGTAACAGATACTGTGTGAACAGTTGCGTGATTTTGTTGAAATGTTGTGTCTTTGAGAAAGTATTTAAAACTTAGAGATGATGTAAAAAGGGGAAGATAACCAGATTGGAATGGAATCGATGCATCAAAAATAGTCTTATTTTATAAATGTGTCCTATTTTAAAGATGTGAATGAATATACCAGCAATCCATGTTGTGTATTGTTATAAGATGTTGACACTTGTGTTAGATTTACTGTAGGCAGCACAGATACAGTCCCCACTAACAGCTCAGAAACGTTCATGACCAGAATGATCAGACACTGGATGATAAACAAGGTTCTGTTTCATAAAAGGGAAAAACTCACTCCTGCTGACAACTGACTCTAACATACTGACAACACTACAATGAAACAGCCTAACATATTCTATAAGGCAACCAATACACAGAGGCTACAGCAGGCCAGAACTGCTTGTTCAGCACTGAAAACACATACGCACTCACAAACCTGAAATTAAGACACAAACACTGTAGATATTTCTGTCTTTTATCAACCACAATGCATCCTCTGTGTATTTAACACCACTATGTGTCTGCATTATTTCTTGTGCTTTCTTAAACACCATGGAAGTGTCGTCCTGACACACAATACAGTGTATCTCTGTATCTCAGGTGGCCGTATGTTAGAACCAGTCTGGTGTGTTTTTTCTGTGCTTGATAGTGCAGTTGCATGCACTGTCTGGAATATACAGTAGTGAAGGGACAGCAGGAGCTCTGATATGGAGAGAGTAATGACAAATGTATATAAAGTATCGTGATAACAGCCCCTCGGAGGCAATGGAAAAACAGTGGCACTAGGCGTGTAACTTATTCCCGCTGCGTTGTGCTTTTGAACAGTTTTACCAAATGGAGGCCACCTAGTAAGGTGACACTGTTTTTGAAATGATACAGAAACAGAATGAAACAGAAGCCCTTAAATTGGCCCGCAAGCATAATATTACTGGCACAATGGTTTTATGGGACAATTTTGACTGCATGTGCAAAAGAGCCATAAAAGGGCCAAAAAGACTCCTTATAATTATAACTTTGAGGAATCAAAGTTACAGGAGAAAGCTTGAGACTCCTGCTACACACTGATAGAAAATCCTCTGGGTGTGAATATGGAGTTTGCATGGGGCGAGAAAAAAATCAAGATGGGCACTTCTCAAATCATTCCCTTCTGTTAAAAATGATCAGTGAGTGAGACAGAACAGTGCTCTCATTACATCACATCTGTTCAGTAGATAAGGCATGGTCAGAATTTACCTCACAGACAATTCAGGACTGACACTACAAATACTATTCTACTACTTATAAATATCTATTTAATGTTCAGAGTAACGTAAAATAACAGTTCCCTGTGGCATCTATTATTTGGCAGAACAGAACTAAAGAATATTAAGACAACAAATTTATAAATAATGTCATGTGTAAAAATACCGAAACATATTTACAGACATGTTTTAGTTTTTAAAAACACTGAGAAATAAACCAACGTAAATGGTAATCGTTTAATCTCCAGCAGACTGTCTGGAAGACGTGTTGTTTGTTAGCGCGTGATAACATATTTTGTGCTCCATGTTCAGCACTGGAGCCCTATAAATAGACACCATAACTCAAAACTAGACAAAACAACTGCACCTCAGCTGCATTTTTTACAGACAAAACAGACACTGAACTCCTCAATACTTCATATCTTATGTCTTAGATCAGAGCTACAGGACCTGATAGGAAGCTGCACTATTCATCTACCAGAGGGATACAGGAACGAGACCTCCAACCCCATCCTTCAGAAGCTTTCCCACTCAGAGGTGCTATGGCAACTTTATCAGGCACACAATGGTGTGATATCTTTAAATTTTATTACTCTTTTCTTTTAGTTTCTATATCAGTATTCTTTGTAGAAATCTTTTCAGTGTGCATGCGTTAACATACACATTGCTGGTACTTTAGGAACCTTTCTCCTGCATGTAGTAAATGGCACTATGGATTCTCTTTCCCTCATAGATACAAGAGATGAAACAAAAACACAAAACAATACTGTTAACTGGCACGCTTTTAGCCCCAAACGTGGTGGGGTATTTGATGCTATTTTACCCCCTCTGTTACTTCTGTAAGGGGTACGATTGGGCCGAGGAGGGCTTGTGGGATGACGCTGAGGTCACTGTTGTTGTTTTTATGTTTCTTTAGGTTTTCCTCCTCTGCAGACACTGTTCCATTGGTACTGGGAACCGTCTGGTTGCTGTTGTTATTGCTGAAGGCTGTGCTGTTTGTATTGGCGGGTTCACTTTTGAATCTGGCCGCACTTTTTATTTGTGTGCTGTCTTCGGTTCCCTCACTGCTTGTGATACCCTTTGTGTTTGTAGTATCGGTCTTAACTGTGTTATTATTAGTGGCATTTTGGTTTAAGGTATCGCTTAGGCTCGTAAGAGCGCTAATTATCACCGCAGCTTCAGCGGAGCTTGTCACGTTATCTGTGTTATTGTTTGTATCTGTAGTGACTGCACCGGAGCTGCTGGGTTTGGAAGCTCCATTGCGGTGCATGTCTCCATTAGCCACGCCTACTGGAGAGATGAACTCTGGGTAAGTGAAGGGGGACAGCTGGATTCCTCTGATAAGACGTACCAGCCCTCTAATTTTCTCCAGCGAGACCTCCATCTCTCTCTGCTGGGCTAATATGCTTTTTTTGCTGTCCATACAACTCTGCGCAGAGAGAGGACAAAATGCTGACTCATACAGCTAAATTCACATCATTATATACCTACGAAATATGAAAATTAATGCATCAAAGTGGAATTTCAGTGGTATGCAATGAGAGAGTGACTCATTGTGCTTGAGTTACACAACTGATCAGTACAGAAAAATACAGAAACAGGTAACTTGCTGTACTAGTAATGTAACAGGAATTTAACCATAATCTCACCGTTATAGAGCTGTTGAGCTGTCCGGCTCTGTGTTCCAGCGTCTCTCTCTCTTGCCGCAGATCTGTGCTCCATCTCACCAGACGCTCTTTCTCTCCCTCTTTAGCTACAAGTAAATGGGAGCACATGTAAATCTTGTACATGCGTTTAATAAGAAACTCAACAGTTACTGTATTAATACAGTTCCTGTATTAATGAAACATGCTATTTTTACAGTAAATGCTGAAACATGCTATTTTTTACAGTAAACAGTAAACAGTTGTATGATAATCCCACCTGCTTTATATGAGATGTAGGAATGGACAATAGCAAGCGTCCCTGGCCACTCAATATCATCTTCCTTTTGCAGTATCTGAAGAAAACAAGTACACATTATAGTACCAAAATACACTACAATATATAAATAGTCTGCATTTAAATGTACAGTACTGGTCAAAAATGTTTAAACAATTAATTGAAATGTTTCTTAATATCTTAAAAATCTTTTCATCTGATGCTGTTTAATTAAATGTTTAAAATTATTACTGTAAATTATTACTGTACAGTAAATTACTGTAACATTTCCTGCTATTAGAAAATTAACATTTTATTTAGAAAATGTTTTTGAAATAATGATTAAAAGCAGCCAATAAGAGTGTAGAATAGAGGGAAACTCTTTGAAAAGCTTCTCAGTATGATTCCTCAAGAAAATGGGTGATAAAAACGTCACAAAACGTTTTGTAAACTCTAGGCAAAGAGTGACTTTATTGAATGTGCTAGATTATTACCTAGTTTAATTTAGTCACAACATAATTTCCAAAGTTTGTGTCATTTCATAGTTTTGATGAGTTTACTATTATTCTAAACACTATGAGAGTTTTAAACTTTTGAACGGTACTGTATATACACAACAATAGAAACTATATGAATGTGGAAAATGAATGCATGGAAGTGAAAAGAAATGAAGTGAAATGAGACAGACTAAAAAGTTTTGTTTTTACTAATTTCTATAAGATTTAGGGAAGTGTTTTCAAAATATAAAGAAAATCATCACTATCTTCCTACTTTATGAATCCTAAAGAGCAGAATGTTGGGCTCATTGGAACTGACCGGTTTTTTGTATATATCTAAAATTAGGGGATACATGCAGAGACATGTGTTAGCTACATATGTTAGCACAAATCTGCCCACAACACCAGCAGAGTTACCTAACACTGACCTATACAACTCTATAAAGACCATTTTGTAATTCTGGCAAATATATATGACACAACAAAACTATGATACAAAATTATAAGAGTTACAACAATAAACTAACATTAAATAGCTCTCAGTTACCCGAGACCTATTATTCACCTCCACTACCACTAGATGTTGCTGGTAAGCATAGTGAACATTAGGATAGTGAAGGCCCTGTCCCACATAGTGTACCTTAATGTATGTGCACTTGCGCTCTTGCAATGTGTGTCTGTGTCCATGAAGACCACAGAACCATTTGGCATTTTAGGGTTCAGAATAGTGCTAAAAAGCACCCCCCATTGTGGCCGCTATGCTCACTTAGGCCAAACCTGAACTGATATGTTTTCCTCAGCGGACTACTCCCTAACAGTTTATGTGGCAGTGCAGACTCGAATGAGGACCGCAAGCACTTAGGGTGGCATTTGGGACAGAGCCTAAATTGTGTCTTGGTAACTGTAGTGTACTATCACAGCTACTTACATCCCCTGCTGAGCTGGGGCTGGGTGAGGGTGAATGTGATGGAGGGGTGAGTGAAAGGGCAGGGGAGAATGGACTGCCCGTGGTGGGCTGCTGTAGGTCTGGGGTGGCAGAATGATGGCTGCTGGTGGTTGGGGGGAGGGTCCCCCTCTCCACAATACTGCAGTTTTTAGAAGGACGACCTGAGTGAAATGAAACAAAGGACAAACGAAAAGAAAAGAAGACACAACATTGGTGTAGCATACCTCTGACAAGCTGTCCTCATTGGCTAGGGTAGCAGGAAGAAGGCGGGTTGGGGTGGTTGGTTGGAAGGGAGGGAGAAAGCAACGTTAAATCACAAAGGAAGCATTGCATGCTGGGTATCAACACATTGTGCTAAGGCTGGCCTCAGATCAGCTGATAAAGGCAGACGGCATTACGTTTAGGCAGATGGGGATATAAAATGCCAATAAGAAAGAAGGATCAGAGAGCAGAGATTAGAAAAGCTTATCCAGGCATCAAGACGCTTATTTGATGTTATTTTCATCTACAGACAACACAGATGCTGTCAAATGTTAAGCTAAGCCATGTTAAGTAAATGTGTGGTGTCTATCATAAATCAAGAGATATTGCACATTTATTTGTGTACTGGGCATTAACAGCAGAAGCACAGATGTCCATTTTCAGCAAGTACCAACAGTTTTGCTATAGTACAAAAGCTTTTTGTCTCTGGCTTGCTGCATTAAAAAAAGGTGGTGTTTGTTACTTTTTTATTCCAAGAAAATGATGAACGTGTGTGCCGTCCAATACATCTTCTAAAGGTGCACTAATGAGGAAGCACTCTCACATTTTTAAAATGTGCAAAATAAGCCTAATTGTGAATCTAAACAGTCGGCTGAGAACGCCGGCTGATTCTTTTACTAATGTATACACTGTTACAGCAGCCTGAAGACACTCATTATTCCACTTAAAACACTGCAGGGTCATTTCTTCACACACACACACACACACACAGGGCCACTCCACAGCGGAGTGCCTGTGAGCACATTACATAATCAAACAGTCATTACAGCTGAATGTGTGCTTGTGTGAGACAGACAGAGAGAGCGACTGATGGCTGTAAAGCAGAGTGGATCAGTTCAGGGTGAGAGGTGTTAAAGCTGGAGACGTTGGAGGAGAAAGAGCTTAGGATTTTTTAAAGACACGATTCATGTTACTAACTAAAAAAGTCACTTTTCAGAGATGAACCCGTGTTCTATGAAGCTCATTTGCATTAATTTTACACAAACATAATTTTAAATTAGATTTTTACATTTTCTTCAGAAAATCTGAGTTGTGTGTCTATGCAACAGTCGCGACCACACTGAGTGGGTGGTTGCCAGGGTAGCGCTATGTGGTTGCTAAGGTGTTTTGATAACTTCAGATTCAGTTCGAATTTCTGACTTGTGTATGAGCAAAAGTCTTAGTGATGTCTACCTCAGCCAACACTACTAAAACCTGTAATGTCTGTGAATGGGTGTTTGTGTAGAGCCAATGTGATTGGCTGAACTCACCTCTCTTTCTGCTGGGTTGGTTTATGGAACTCAGATATGACATTGAGCTTTTCTTCCGCTGAAACACACACAAGCGTAGCCGATACCATCAAACATCTCCAATCTGTGGGTTGTTTGAATTATATTGTTCTTGTCTGATGTGTGAAAACCTTTTACCTCTGGTTCAAACGTTGCTCCGCTATATATCGGATTTGCAGTCGTCCGTCTCTTGCGCTCCTGACGTCTGCTCCGAATCTCTACAGATGACGCAGGAAAGGTCATTACACACACACGCACTCGCCAACACACAGATACATTTTATTCTACTGACCTTCTAAATAATCGCGCGTGACCAGCCCCAATGACAGCATGAAGGCCAGTTTCTGCCGAAGACAGCATGACATTATCTCAGTAAGCATCACAATCAACACTATAATCACCATTATCTTCATAAAAAACATGATGTTGACTGTATCATTATACCAGAGAGTTCTCTTGATGTTTGGAAGAAGGTGTGTGTGTGTTGGTGGGGGCAGGTGAAGATGCTGTATCTAAGGACAGTGGAGGTGAAGTGTGTGTAGGCGTGTCTGGAGAGATCTTTGGCTCTGTCCCATATTCCACTGCGGGTATCTGAAAGAGACACAGCGGCGTGTTAATATGTACCAGAGACCGTTTAAGGGGGAGGAAACAAACCACTTGATGAATGGAAGAAATAGTAACACTCAGTACTGTGGCTTAAGGAACGATCCCTCATTTAACATCTTACACATCTTCAGGCTAGTCTGGCTAATGCGCATCTGCAGTAGTTAAAGCTAGACGAAGCTAGTTAAAGTTACAATCTGTAACTTTTGCAATCCAGCTGCTTTAGGAACAAGCTAATAATGTAAATTTAATGCATAATGTATGCGAGTGAAGTTCCCTCACCATGTCGTCAGAGTCCGGGCTGCTGTGAAGTAACTGCTGTGTGTGAGTCTGGGCAGATGGCTGTGTGTGTGTAGATGGAGAAATCAAGATGCTTGTGTTAGAGCTGTTGCGGCACGGAAGGCCGTTGAGGATACGCATCTGCTGGACGTGACCAGAGGAAGGAAGGGCAGTGCTCAGTAACACTGGTGTCTGCACAGACACCTGACCAACAGGTGGAGATAAAGAGGCTGGAGCCTTCGGCCTGACCTGCTCACACACAGAGAAGAAAAAGAGAATTATTTGTGAAATGATTAAAGTTTAAGATTGGCGACATTACGTCTCACTCAGCGGTTTAATGTCCTATGTTGTCCAGATTTTATATGTCAAATCCATCAGGTTCCACAAGAGAAACAATGAAAGTCATACTGTCTTGTGTTTTTGCAATTTTGCACGTTCAGCCTGGACAGAAAAATTGCACATGGAATCATGCTGGTGACATGAAGTAACACATCATCCCTTTTACATCTAGACTTCACTACTACACACAAAATAACACGCACACTATACTACAATACTGTAACTCTTCTCTCGTCCAATTTAATAGAACGTTTTATTCGATTCAGACTGCAAGCTCACAACTCTGCTAAAGTTTCTAACTGTTTTGAGGCTGTAGATTTAGCAGCGGTGTGGAAAACACTGTCAAACACACACCATCAACCCAACTATATAATTCCTGCATCAGCCTCTATCTTACAGCTCCCCAGAGAGTCTATACTGAAGGTTCTGCCAACCTAAACAAGCATATTGAGGCTAATTTATTAGTGTATATTAAGGTTGTGAGTATATACTGCTGAGGATAGATACTGCTTTACATTAGACATACGTGAGAAAAAAGCAATGGCAAACAATTTAAGACAGGAACAACTTAAAATGAATGGGTATTTTTAGCCACTGGAGTTTAGCTGTTTACAGTTGCCAAGCAACACCTCAACTTGCTGCATTAAAATGTAATTCATTTAACGTACAATAACAGCTGTGTGTATAATAGATGTTTACAGCCACTGTTTTGAGCCGTTTGTTATATTCATAGTGTTTATTTGCATCCATCCTGTTCCAAAACAACAACAAAAATATCAAAGGGAATGATTGATACAAATTATATTTTTTGTCTATTTCCAACATATAAGCACATAATAATCGTACGCTATTGAGAATGCAGCAGCACAGAACGTTCAGAGAACACTGTCAGAGAAAAATCAGGGTTAGGGATCAGTACTGAATCAAGAACAAGAGCCAGAGCCAAAGCCAGGAAGTGCAAACGTCATCACTGTATAAGCAAACTGAAATCAAATCAATAAAGCAATGTGAACAAACAAGAAAAAACATCACACAGAAAAGCAACACCTGCAGTTTAGAAACCAAACTCAAGACACACAGAAGCACAGTAACACTTAGCAGTGAGGGTTTTACACTAGTCCAGCCAGGCAATAGGGTGTGAAGGGTTTCCATGGAAACAAACCTGCAGTAGAGTGGCTGGCCGGGTTGTCTGTCTGGTGGGAGGGACAAACTGAGGAACTTTGATTGGTTGAGAGGCAGCTTGAACCTGCGACAAGACCGCCCATTTATTTGACATAGAGACACCCTTACTTTACTAACCCAATCAATACAGACCTTACAACAAATAACTTTATAACATATTTACCAATTCATTTTCAGCCACAAACTGAGGCAGGTTTTTGTTCTCTTGGACTGTAAATGACAACTAAATTAAAGAAGAGGTTCCACTAGATGTTTTCATGTTTCCTTGACTTCCTTTTTAGATTTGCTTTATGATGTGCATGAAAGTTCAATTTTGGTTAACTGTCAAAGCGAGACATCAAATCTGGTTTCCTGGGGTGTTCAAAGACTTTGCATGCTCAAAGTGCAGTTTGACTGCAACTTCAATCTGAAGGCATAATGTTCGCTTCAACCTCACATTTTGCAGAACACGAGAAAACAAACCCATACTTTTGTATACCCAGAGCTTTAAGAACTTACAACAACGGTGCTATTGGGCATCACTGGCACTGGCTCTGCTCCCTGATTGGTTGGCTGGATGACCGGTTGGAAGTTTACTGGAGAGTTTTGAAGATCTGCATTAGGAGAGCTTGCCAGGAGAGTGTTGCCAAGGGTTGTAACCACGGTGATAGTGGGTGCTGGTGTCATAATTATGGGTGAGGTGGGTGTGGCAGCTCTCAGCACCAGAGGTAGAGTCTTTGAAGCAATGACAGGGGCCACAGAGTTCTGCAGGGCCAAGAACACAGTTGTAAGGTAAACTCCCTTATTTGCAAGGCTTGCCTTCTAACTCTAATGTTCTGTTTATGTAAAGATCTGTGTTCTTAGTATTTAGCGCAGATTTAGTTTTGATGCACTTCAGGCAGTGAAGTATTGCTTCCTGTGTGTGTTGTGTAATGGTGTGGATACCTGTGGACTTGTGAGGCTGGCAGCAGGAAGAGTCTGTGTCTGTGTGATGAGCAGGGTAGACGTTTGCCCATCGGTTTGTAGCGTCTGAAGCTTCATGTCGTCCTGCTTCACCAGAAGATCTCTCCTCAACTGCTCCACCACCTTTTTCTGAGGGAGAAACGGAGAACAAGAACAAGCGGCTGTTCATTTTCAGTCTTTTACTCGTTTACTGCAGTGAAGTCTCTCTCACTCATGCTCTTCACTTTCTGCCTGCTGTTGATAAGAGAGTTTGTGATGTTGGATTATGTCCCATTTGACAGCAAAATGGGAACACAGAGTCCCTACAGCTCAACATCACTCTCTCTTTGTCTCTCTCCATCTCAGCAGGAATTCCAGTATTCTGCTTTTAACATCATCTTCAATGTGTTTTTAACAACAGAACTATGCAAACGTAACAGCAACATTTAACAGCGTTATATAAGCATTAGCATCATTTTTGACTATGAACTGTGTGTCCGGTATACAGCTAAAAGCAACGTTGCTACCTCTGCTTCTTTAAATCAAGCATAACATCAGTAATTCATTATTTAAATTATGTCTACAACAGTGTCCATCTAACCATTATTAAAATTTTACGCTAATCTAACTGCAAGTCTAATTTGTTTAAATTTAGATTTGTTAAAATACACTTAAAAAGTGTTTGCTATGTAATTAGCACTAGATCATTTGCTTAATGCGTTCAAAAAGAGAAATATTTCAGAACATTTGTGGCATCTGTGGTACAAAGTACCACTACATAATGACAAATGAAATAGAAATGAACCTTGTTCAAGCAAAAGCAAAAAAAAAAAAACATTATGGCTAAAAAAAAAAAAAAAAAAAATCACAGTTGAATTTTCAATAACAAACCATGCAACCTTGAACAACCTGGTTTTTATTGACCATTATTGTAACTGTTCAAATAAGAAGCTTTATTTAGAAGCTTCTAAATAGTTGACATGATTGGTCCACTCTTGTTCTCAGTACAATTTACTCCACGCCATTCAGTGTTACAGTTACATCAAAAAACCCACATATACACATGAGCACACACACGGAACAACATAATTCCCCCCAAATTTAAGTAGACAGGAGAAGAGAGTTAACAAACAGTATGATTCTAAAAATCTACAAATGTGCAGTACGGTTTATTTGTGTTTAGCTGAAAATGTGTTGCGTCTGTAGACAGAGTGACAGTTACAAAAGTCCTCTCACTGACTACTGCTTCAACAGGCTTCCTCCACCATCTGTTGGATACACACGACTAGATATGGGAGAATTCCTCTGGACGCTGTACTGTGCAACAGATTCTGGGAGTGTGTGAGCGAGAATCAGAGCACACTTTATTAAACAGTGCTGCAGGCTGCACATTCATTTCTGAATGTAGAAGCTTTGACATAGTCGCCGTGTCTTTTTCCACACGGGGCCTAAAGGTACGCTGGCTCGTGTTTCTCTTTTTCTTGATGTCAGAGAGATAATGTCAGGTGTGATTTTTTATTGTTGATGGCAGCTGCTGTTACTTTAAAAAGCTCTGAGATTCTAATTAAAATTCTTCTCCGCTGCCTGCTGTCTACAGCATCTTTTCTCTATTTCATCTCCTCCACAGCACTTACAGACGTCTGTACAGTAAATTCTAGTGAAGGACAGAACATGCCGTTACACGGCATAATCGTCTCCACACATTAATCATCAGTTATACAAATGTCAAACAAAAGGGGAGAGAACAGATTTGTGTGTATGTGTGTTAAAGACCCCATGGAAACAAACTCAGAGATGTCCAAGTGTGTTAGTTATAAGGGCTCTATATACGAGTCAATGTATACGATATATATTAAATTGGTCAAAAGACAGTACAAGCAGTCAAACATTTGATGACTCATCTTGCACTACACAGATTATTGTCCAATCAGACGCTTTCTAAAATAAAAATGTCCAGTTCCCATAATCCTTCCCTAATGATTTACAATATGCTCTACTCCAATTTCTGTTTTAATCAGAAATAGATTAACACAGAAAAAAACTGCACTTGTCTAGCAATTTCATGGGATCTTTAGTGTTGGCAAATACTTCGTTTGGCAACACAAAACCACAGCACGCAAATCGCCCCATAATGGAACTACACAAAACAAATATTCAGCACAATACGACACAAAACAATACCTTGTGACACTTTCCTGATCTAACAAGATTGCTTTGTGTTCTCAGGACAAGGAAAACATTCAGACCACCTTTTCAGCCTACGTAACTTTATCCCTGCCAAACGAAAACGTCATTGAACTCAACACACACACACACACACACGCTCCGTGAGAACACTGATACAGCAGCAGGTGTTCTCTCAGAGTGCAGCTCTCACCTGCCGCTCACTCAGGGCTGTGATCTTGGCCTGCAGGTCACGGAGCTGCAACTTCAAATCAGCATTCTGTACAAAGAACACACACACACACTCTTCCCTAATCCACTATTCCAGCGGCCACAGAGCAGAGTATATGAGAGCGTATCTATCAAACTGTACAAAACCGTTCAGTGAGGGAGACACACCTGTGGATCTTGCTTCATCTGGGTTACGAGTTTCTGTGGAAAGACAGAAAGTTTTAAGGTTTCAGGAGTGACCTCTAGAGGATAATGAGGGTACTACAGTTACAAGAGCCATACATGGCGAGACCCTGTGTGTGTTGGGGGAGGGGGTACCTGATGAATCTGGATTTCCACTTTGAGTGCTTCCTGTAAATTTTGCAGCTCCATCATCGATCCCTTCTTTCCAAAACCCAACACAGCTGCCTTAAAAAAATAGAGAAACAGAAGATTTTCTTTCGTTATTTACAGAGTGACTAGTTTGTAACACATCGTCATAATACGGTTCTAAAAAGAGATTTTGAGGTCTCACAATGTGCATGGTAAAAGTGTTAGTGTGGGTGTGTGAGTGTGTGTAAATCTGCTCAGTGTGAGTTGTGTATCTCAGTGTACTGATTCAATCAGAACTACTCTCATCAAATTCTGCCTAAACAACACAGATCAGACTGAACAGCACTCTTTTTATATTTGCACATATACACAGAAACAATCTTATTCTCCCTCTGTCATTGTTCTCTGAGGGGAAATGATGCTGATGTATGTGTTAACTGTTTCATTCTCTCCCACCAATGAACTGCTTTCATGGTCTTCCTACAGCTTCTAATAGGCTGCTAATAGTAATAATAATTACTTTCTATAGTCCAGGAAAATTCCCTAACTTGCCACTGAAACACTTTTAAGACTGACCATCACAGCTGTGTCAGAATGTGTGCACCCCCATTGTGACAAATGGTTTGTTCTATACCTTCCCAACGTCTGCCGTCTTGAACACCATCCAACTGGCAGAGTGGGGGGGTGAAGCTGGAATAGACAAGAGAAAATGGTAAAGAACACACATCTTCTCACACACACATTTAGAAACAATGTCTGATTGAAGAGAAATCTAGTTTAACAATATAGAACAAAATATAAACTAAAAAATGTTTTTGCTAGTGGCAGGTTACAGCACTATAAATATATACTATAAAATTAAATTTGAGGTATTAAAGACTTGCTTAAACATTTGATTTATTTGTTGAAGTTAAATCCAGAGGCCTCATTTAAAAAACTGCAAGTTGCTTTAGTCTGAAAGTGTTCCCTAAACAGCAAGTACGTATGTAGCTAACAGTGTCCTGGAACTGAATGTTTAGGACAGAACATTTCCGAATTTACAGAGACACACAAGTCGATGGTAGCACAGATATGCTCACTTTTTACCTGCCTGAGCTGTTTTGTATGAGCTGTGTGTTTTGTATGTAGCTCTCAGAGTTTAACTATAAAATTGGCCTCGTGAACAAGACATTTTTTAATACTTTTATATTCAGTAAGAGCAGCAAGTCAGAGAAATGATCTAACACAGACACACTACACCTGCGTGATCCTTCTGGTATACTGTACCTCACCTGTTGGCTTAGTAAACGTGTATGAGTAATTCAGAACTATGTATGAGTATTTCAGAACTACTCCTACACAACTACTGATGTGTATGAGTAACTCAGAACTATTTATTAGAGACAGAGTCCATATGAAACATCTTATACCTGCACTCATATTGTAAAGACTGTGCAGCTGATTCTCAGTTTTATTAAAAAAACACATATCCAGTCTATATTTGAGAATCTTTAACAAGGCCTCTACCCCAAGCAGTTTTTCTTCACACCCAGAGCAATAGCTTCATTATCACATAAGGTATTCATATATGAACAGTATCGGTCATGTGTTTTATCGCATTGCATAAGTTAATAATAAAGAAATTTAATAGGTAAACTATACAGATTGACTGCTTAGATAATACATGTTAATACATCATTAAAATATTAGAAACAGATTTGGAGCTGGGGTAGAATAAATATGCTGGATGAATTGTTAGGGATATAATGAACTGCCTTTCATGCGTGTATGTGATTGGCGGGTTATGAAGAAAAGATTTCTTCTGAACTTTCATTTAGAACTACATTTATTTGGAGCCATTTTAAAATAATACATCACCCTTTCAATCTTTTATTCTATCAATCTTCTATAAAGCTAGTTCTATATTTCTCAATTTCTATAGTTCTCAATTATTATCATTTCACTATTTAGGGCAATGTTTTAGTTTTCAGTCTAGCCTAAATAGTGTGTGTGTTATAAAAAGATACAGTTACCGTCACTGCTCTGTTTTATCGTCTTAATTTCACACATCTAAGTACAGCCATTTAATGTATTTCAATTGTATTTTTCATGTATTTGAACACACTTTTTGTGAAAAGGCATTTGTTTAAACTCCGTGTTTATGAAAACATCTCATACACAATGAACTGACTGACCCATTGCAGAAACAAGCAGGTAGCGAGAGGAGGAAGAAACAGAAACAGAAAAATGGCTGTACAGTCAACATTGGTGAAAATGGAAGAACAGCCACACATGCAGAAAACATAGAAAACTGAGAAACAAAGACCTCGTTAATATCCTGTATTGTTCAGTAACTTTACATCTACTCATTTCATACTCAAAGATGTTTAAAAACAGGGTGTGATTTTGATGGGAAACAACCATGTTTTACCGCTGTTCAGCACCAGACCCAATAACCAAAGCTAGTGTTTGTACTAAAACGACACACATCCGTCATCCGACAATCTTGTGATAACATTGAGTGAGTGAGAAAGGAGCTACAGACGGCCCGGTCGTTAAAGCGGACCAAGCGCCATCTAAAAGCTTGAGAAAGGTCATCATCATCATCATCATTAACGTTCCAGCGCATCCACACCGGAAACAGCACCATCACTTTATATACTCACACATTAGACGTTTAACTTACAGTGCACAGGGCCTACAACTTTCCCTAACGTTATACGAGTACACATTTTATAACAGTTTCTGACGGCGATCTCGCGTTTGTGCTGATATGTTACATGTCGAGGCGTGGTGCCGAGAAAACCAAACGGGGAGAAAATCTTTCATGATCACACGTCTTGTCGCCCTAGCGGTTCTTAACAATAATAGTAGCTCAACATCGAGGGCTGCTCGAGTTGAAGACAGCAGGAGTGAAGGCGTTCACTTTATCATGTTTATCGCTTAACATTTCTTCTCTTCTTATACAGATGTACACGCAAGCGAGCGCA
The DNA here is from genome assembly GCA_036877625.1 of Ambastaia sidthimunki. Lineage (NCBI taxonomy): Eukaryota > Metazoa > Chordata > Actinopteri > Cypriniformes > Botiidae > Ambastaia > Ambastaia sidthimunki. The sequence continues at coordinate 34,334 of JAZGTK010000434.1, forward strand.
AAGTGCTTTTATAATGGCATCCCGTTACTGTTTCGCGGCATGGTGTGAAAACTACGGCACACGCCGGAGTCGGATTTTCATCCATATTAGCTCAGTTTTGTGCAGTAAGTGGCGTTTGCGAAGTGTTTCGGTGTGAATCGAGGGTTTATTGTGTAACGGCGGTAAGTTATAATGTGTGGTTTACTGCAGCTGTACTCTCTCTCACGCAACTCCTAGAATAAAGAGAAATGAACAAAACCCCCCTGCGCTGCCTCCGCGCTTTCACCTTCACTCAAATCACTACCAACACCATCGAATAAAGAAAGCCAAAGGAGTTTAAAGACAGCGTCCCTAAAAGTTATCACGATCAAGATTTAAAAACGAGGTGCACTTACCCTTGTACACACTCTTCCAGCAGTCAAACACCGATCTTCATACACTTACACACACTCACCAGTTATTTAAATATATATCTACAAACAGCCAGGCATTCATCACCAAAATCCCATCCCGCGGATGAAATTATTCCCGTTAGCGGCCTAAAGTTTTTTATAGGTTATTAGCAGGAATCTTCGCTTTGTTCGTTTAATTTTTAACCAAATACATATAAAAAGCCAGAAACTGACATACAAAACAAGAACTCTTCTTCCATCCCATTCACCCCCAGTTTGTGCGCTCGGCATATCAATGCGCGCAGAAGAGAGATAATGGGACAGCAAAACCGTGCCGTATAACACTTAAAATAACTCATCCAACAGAACCAATTATTTGTCACGTTGGAAATTAACGTGATTTTGTTGCAAACCGCGCTGGAACAAGTACTGTCGAATGAGAAAGAACACTTAGCAAAAGAGAACTAGTTTGTGTAACGGTGCGGCGAATTTATTTCACTTTGCCTAAGGAACGGTTGTGGTGCGCCCCCCATTGCCTAGGGAAAAGCCCCGGATGTAAACTCAGTGAAACTCATGTTGAGTGAAGTTACTCTGTGCACCCTGCGTGGGGCAGAGATATAATAAAGACAACAGAGAAGAGTTATGCTCGGGCCTCAAACATCTCTATATTTTGCAACTATTCGCATAACACCTGTTTATACAACAACTGTTCGTATTAAACCCTTTGTGTAAAACCCTAGGCACAATCTGCTTAGACACAATCACTCCTACTCTACACATTTACTAAACTACAACACCGTACTTTGTGTACTGGAGAACATTGACAATTAGAGAGATTGTGAGAGCTGCTTCAGGTCTTTCTTGTTATCTACCTAGTGTTATAGTGTTATGTTTTTGCCCTATGCACAACAACAATAACTGTACTGTGCAACCAAATAGGCTACATTTATTTTACCTGCATATTTGTTACTTCAGTTCCATACTGCTGTATTTATTCTTTGCATGCTGTGAAATGTAGCAGATATGTGACTGTGTTTTTAAACGATTATTTTCTTTATTTTACTATTAAAATAAACGTGTTAATTCATAAAAACGCACTCATTGTACACAAACTTAAATTTTCTCTTTGTTTATCTGTTTGTCCAGTCAGTCTGTCCTGTCAGAAAATATGTAAACAGGTTTCCAGTGTTGGCATTTCATACAGTATGTAGAAGTCAGTAACATGAAATAAACGGTAGGGGGAGACACAATGTTGTCTATGTCAGAGAATGATCCTGCGATCTCAGCACCGTTTTCTTTTCCAGGCCTTTGCATCCTAAACTGGTCCACGCTCGCCGTCATCAGCACCACTGAGTCATCGCAGTACGCCTTGAATTATCATTCTGCATGGAAGAACAAGAAGTACAAACCTCAACATTTTAACATCCATTTAATCAACACAGCCAAATGCAGAGCAGAAGAGTGACGTAAGTGTCAAGCTCTCCATACAACAAGGGCCGAGCTATTTGACAGTGATATGATATATTTGAAGACAGAGAAGCTTTAACCAAGGGATCCATCTGGCAGTTAATACTGTAAACAAATTTTCAGGACTGAAGATAATGGCAAACACTCATGTTCTAATAAATGTAATTGTATGGCCGCTTTTCGTGTGTGTGGTTGTTATGTTTCATTTCAGAGCTTTTCTCTGATGTTTTTCTTTTCCCAGATCACTTTGCTTGGAAGAAGAATGGGTTTAGATTTGCTGTGTAGTATTGATCTTTTATAATCCACAAAATTCCTGGTGTAAGGTAAGTGAGGTTGTTAGGTATTCTGGGATCCACATATAAATGTCTAAATATACTGACACTGTGACATCACTGATTCATTGCATTAACATTTTTGGCAGACCAAAGTGACTTACAATACACTGCATAAACATTCCTGGCAAATAGCACGACAAGCAGCTGGGAATGCACAATTCTTGCTAAGCTAGCTCTTATGTCCTCTGTAGCATCAACTTCACAGCAGAGAGCATAAGACGGCATTAGCATGTTCAGTGGATTTTCGATGTAGCTTCTGCCGTCTATCTTTCTTATTCAGACACAGTGAGTGATCTGCTGTCACTAAATGACTCATCCCTCTCAGCTCTTGTGTCATTGGACCTCACTGAGCTGTTTCCTCTCTGGCTGACTGTGATTGGCTTCGTGTCTGTGAAAGACACAGACAAAGATTTTTTCACAGCATGTTAAAAATTACCAACATGACTAATCAACTAATTAAAACCCCATTTATCAGACTCTCACATTTCAAGAAATTGAGTCAGACATCCTATTTGTCAACATGTGTTTACATGTGTTAGTGATAAACTAACAGAAATCTAACAGTTACCCAGTGATCAAAGGGGATTCTCAGCAACCATTAAAGGACATATAATCCGGTACGTTATCATTTTGTCATCATGGTATTTTAATAAAATATAGTGTGTGGTTTACCAACACAGATGGTCTAACAAGGCAAAAACACATTGTTAGCAAAAGCTGATCAATACACTATCTCTGATGCTAAAACTATTTTCATAGTTTCATTAAAAAACTTCTCCTATCCATCAGGTAATCTGTACTGTGTCGCAGTTCAGTGACTGTATTGTATAATGCACATTGTGTTCTATTGGTTATTGTAAGCGTTGTACACTTTTTTTTATTAAATTGTATTATTCATGAAACTTCCATTAGCCACCAGCTGTATGGCAATAAATATTCTATTCTATTTTATCATATATATTATTTTCTCAGACAGTTACGTCTGCCTCTGCTATCCTTGCGCAAACGCACTGCAAAAATAAGCAGAAAATCTCAATGTGTGGCGTTAGTTTGGGGGCAGAGAGTAAGTAAAACTGGTGAGAATGCTGTGATCTATGCTGAAGCTACTGTACTGTACTATAGCTGAACCACGGCATGGCTGTTGCTTTAAACCTCTCATCAGCATGACCACATCCTTCACTCTGAACTCCACACATGCTCCCGCTTTGACCTAAACCCTCTGACTCTCTTCACACACACACAAAAGGAGAGACAGAATTAGGAAAAGACTTCAGCCTTTTGTGAACCACAGGGCCTTTTTTACACACTGTATGTTTCTTTCTATTGATATACCTAGTAATCATTGTCTGCCTGCTTCTTTGTTTCCCTTTTTCATTTGCCCATTTTCCTTTTTGCTGAAATCTGATTGGTGGTGTGTTTTGTCATGACTGCTTGACAAGCAATAAAACCGTAACAGTTGCGGAAAAGAAAAAAAACAAGAATGAGGGGTTATGAGCTACGCTAACCTGAAGATTATTATGTCAAACGGCTGTAAAGGGAAACTGTTTTACATAAACTCCACATGTAATGCCAATGCACAAATTAGCCTGCCACAGAGCTTTTTTCACAAACTTATTTTGATCCATTTGGACTAATCTAATTCCTCTCAGAGCAGGGCATGTTCTTATTGATGACTGATGCCAGCAATTCTCCAGAGATTTTCCAGTGCAATTGTGTGAATTTTAGGGCACAATTAAATAACTCATATTTCATCCTTAATGTCTGAAACAGACTGAATAAAAAAAAATAAAAAAAAAAGGTGTGTGGGAAAGGCTGCTGTGAAGTGGTTTTTGAGTAACAGTCAGACACAAACACACCTCGCATAGTATGAAATCCTTCATTTTCCCACATGGAAAATTACATTTGTCATTTATTCTTTGTCATTAAATAACATCTTCCTACACTGTTTTATCTATAGGTGTATCTCTTTCACTGTATTTTTCACACCTGTCATCATCTTTCTCTCCCTCCATATATTGCCACATCCAGTTAGAAGTTTTACAAATATCGGTTTTCTCATTACCTTACTCTTCCTTTGGAGTCAAATTTGTCCCCAGAAGTGAATTAAACCTGACAAAGGTATTCATTGAGGATAAAATATTAAAAGTATTATTATTTTTTCACTCTAATCCTAAAAATATAAAATTTAAACAAAATTTAAAATACATACTTTGGTATGGAAATGCCTCATTCAACATCCGGATCAAATTAGACACATTTAGCAACCAATACATATGCAGAAAACATCGGGAGCTTGTAAAAAGAAAAAAGAAATAGCAAAACTTGTTTGTTTCTTCATGGAAAAAGATGAAAAGTAAAAATAACCTTATATATACCTTGAACATCATCCTCACCTGCTGCTGAGCCTGTTACTATTGCAGACACACACACACACACACACACACACACACACACACACACACACACACACACACATACATAATGGACGAGTGCCCAAAAATGTCACAATAAGAAGTAAATATCCCCTAACTAGCACACACACACAAACACACACACACACTGCATTCCTGTCAGCACGGGCAATTGCCTTATAGTTATAATATAACTTATATACCATCCCCTGACCATACCCCTATATCTAACCCTTACAGAAACCTTTTTGCATTTTCCTTAAAACATGGTTAAGTATGTTGTTTCAGCCATTTTGGTCCCTATAATGTAGGTCAAACCAACACACGGAGACATAATCACAATGTTTTCCAATGAAGAGGGATAGTATGAATCATCACATTGCAGAATGGTCAGGTACATCTCTGTGCGGTGTAAATGTAAACAGGGCTGATAGCTTTATTATTAAGTCATCTTTCCATTTATCCCTAAATGTTGCCCAGACACTGTTGAGTTCATCTAGGTTTGTTTGCAACACACTGATGAAGAAACCAGATCAGACAAAACCAGAATTCAAATAAACATCTCCAGATCCCACACAGATGAGTTTATTTGGAATAATGGATTAATTTTACCCTTTGTTGACTGCACCTTGCATCAGTGCACATATAATCAAACCCATCCGGGTGGGAAAATAGCATTGACACATTTATTCTTTGGTCCAGCTGGAGTGCAGGAAAAAAGGGAACCATTTAAACACTGGAACACTTGAACAACAACAGAGCATTACTCTGTGTAACTGCTACAAAATTGTGTAGGTTCGGAATCAGTTCTTATTGTGAGCCATTACCACATATACGCTCAGCTGAATTATTACTTATACTCAGCTGAAGTTACTTATAGTCTTTTTAAATGTAATTTAACCAAACTGTGCACATCTAGCACATCTTTACAAAAGCTCCATATAGAAGATATTTTTATGCATACGACAGTGATTAAATTTGGCATGCTAAATTATTCACATTCTACACATTTAGAAGGCACTTTTATCAAAAGCCATTTACAATGCATTCAAGAATTTTTTACATTTTATTAGTATGTGAAAAACCATGACCTTTGACCTGCTAACACAATGTGCTACCAGCTTTGGGAAATCAAATATAACAGATTTCAACAGCACACACTACATATATATTTATACCATATAAAGGTTTATATTTTATGTTTAGATATTTATACTACATTTATACATATACACATGTTTATACTATTGAGAGAGTTTGTACTGCATATATCAATTTGTGGACATAATTCTAGGAGGGATCAGTATCATTGGGACTTGTGGTGTCCAATTAAACCAGTCAAAAATCTAATTTAAGTTACCATAAACCAGACAAATGAAGGGAAAAAACAATCACTAAGAGATTAAAGAGAAATGGAACACACTGGCTTGATTAAAGAGGGAGCCTGAACTTTATTATTTGGGGAATTATTCTTATGGTTGGTGGACAGAATGGGTTGTGAATCACTCAGGGAAATGACAGAGCTCAGAGTGAAGGAGACTGTTACTCAGTCAGCATCAGATGGGATTTCAGCCCCCTCACAGCATCCTCCCGAGACATACCAGCCCCCCAGTCATCTGCAGTTGCCCACAATCGTCACCACATCAGAACCATTCTGTCCTCTGCTGGGTTCTCCACCCGTAAACAGCGCATGCTAGCACTGCTGCTGAACAGAACTGTGGGAGTTGAGAGTAGACACACCCTTCTCTCTCTCTCATTCACTCTCTCTCTCTCTCTTTCTTTCAGACAGGCAGACACACTGACCCCATGGATTGATATAAATATCCCTCTTATTGCTGGCTGCTTCTGAGGTTGATGCCTAAAGCGTCTCATTTTGGCTTTTGACCGAAATAATCAGTAGACCACAGAGAAAAGAGACAGAAACAGAAAGGAAGTGAAGAAAAAGAATGTATGTAAGGTGTGTGTTTATGACAAACGCTCCAATGGAGAGAATTTGGACAGAAGAGAGAATTTACTCCTGCTAAAAGCACAAATTTATAAAACTCTCAGTATTACACATGCTTGTTGTACTCACACTTTTCCACATTTTGTCTGTGTTTTAAACATACTGTATAATGTTTCAGTCCCTAGGGTCTGTAAGATGACTCACCTGTCTCTGCGGCCCCTCAAATAACAAAATGTGAGGTTAGTGAGAATTGTTCAGATCCACTTCAGCTGGTGTGTGTGTGTTTATCAAACTGCAGTGTTCTCATAGGCGTCAAAGGAAAATGTCAGGATCACACACACGCACACATGAAAAGGTCACCGCATCCCGGCCCGTTCTGTGACCTCTGAGTCTGATCTGGCTTCTATCCTGCTGATAATTACATTTCACATTATCATACTGAACACACACACGCCAGAACTAAACACAATAAAAGCACAATTAAACGTTCACATGCATCAAAACAGTGAAATAAGTTCTGAAAACACAAACCACGTGGTACAAAACATATTAAACAATTAAAGATTAACAAATAAATCTTTATTTATTTATAATCGATATTTTAGCAAGCATGGATATTCAGTTAAAGTGTTTTTTTACTGTAGGCCAATATCAATGGACTGGCAAAGATGTTAAACTTTCCTGTTTTTTTTTTGCCCTTTGCTTCCTGTGGTGACATCAGCGATATTGACTTGATATTAACACAAGTGGTATTGCCCAGCCCTAACAGATTTTTATTTCCTCTCTCGTCTTGTACAAATGCACAAATGCCCATCCATTTATAAAATTACTTTCAAGCAATTTTATATCTGTCTGAAATACAGACCTTCCAGGATGACGATTTACCCAAAAAAACCTCCCTGGTGATGACTAACACACTGACTCACTGTGCACACACAAAGATTCGAGAGACACATACATCAGAAGCAGCTGAACCGCAGATTGATAATCTATTTTTAAACAAGTAATGCAATGTTTAGCCCTGACATTTCAAGATAACATTATCAAGTTAATAAATTTGAATTCTATACATCACAGCATAACATAATACAAAGAGATGGTGTCATACAATAATCTGATACAACAATTAGATGCAGTTTAACCCAATTTAATTGTTAACCCTCAGTGTTGATAATATGTAATGCATGTGTGATTCCAAAACTGTTGCATTTTTGTGATCATCTGAGAACTTTTTGATAGGACCTTTTGGTGCCTTATTGTTCATCAGATTAAATGATAAAGAAGGGTTAAGCCTTAATTTGTTAGCCTACATATACATTAATATAAATAAATAACTAGTAAACACTGTCTTATTAACTGAATGATATTCTTATATGATTCTAAACAGCATCATTATAATTTCCCGTGTTCTGTGTCATTCTATCTCTGTACATTTTCTTTCTCATTTCATGCTTGAATGTTCATTCATCAGTCCTGCTCTAGCTGTTGTCATAGTACCGCCGGCTCTTCTTACAGTGGATTGCTTTGTAAACTGCGTAAGTACGTTACCAGCTAGCAGCTACACTCACGACACCGTGAGTCAGGTACGGTCAGTGTGTCACCTGCTCCAGACGTCATGGAATCACTGATGGTCACTGCAGCGTGCATAAAACGTATCTGTGAGATGAACAAAAATATTATCTCAATGTTTCTTTTCTGTCTTGATTTGTGTCTGTCTTGTTGTGATGTCTCCTTTGACTGCTCTGCAGTTTTTCTGACTCTCTCAGTAGAAACAACAGCCTGTGTTCTTTAATATAAGTGTGGTTGTCATGGATACAGTAGCTAGATAGGCTGTCATGGATTCTGAACATGGCTCAGAATCAGAAAACAGCACATCAGAAGCAAGACTGTACGAGTGCAGCTATTAACTGCACACCTGTTAGGTCTTATTAAGTTTGACTGAGTCCCAGGTAATGCTACCAAACCAAAAATGTCTAAAATTTGTTAAACAAAATATTGGTACGTTGTTCTGATCTTTGCCATGTCTGTCCTGACTGGGTTGGAGAACGTTTGTTATTTTTTCAATGACCCAACCCACTGAAATATTGAACTGCATTGATGGCTATCGGCCCTGCTTGTTTCAGTATGAAAGACTGGGTTTCACAGGCCGGCCTTGTCAGAGGTCTCAGAGCCGTGCAGAAGGATTGTTTTCGGAGGCTGTTCGCTGATTGTATGCCTGACCTTCCTGTGTTCAGTACTGAGTTATCTAGTTTCAGTGGATATATGGAAACTCCTTCACCTGTGGCTATAATGTTACCTCACAAACAGCAAAGAATGGAGAGTATCTGAAGTTTATTGTGTATGTGTGTGTGCATTTGGGTGCTTTGCTGGATTTAGACTGGATTTAGTGTCTAAGAAGAGCTTTTTGAGTTGTATCTATAATACATGAAACTCTATGATAAAGTGTCATCCTGGGAAGCTGAAGACAACTACATGTAAAATAAATGTGGATTAATGTGAAATATATTTGTCCAAATGCTAAGTGGATATGTTTAAAAATACAGCATTGAAAAAAATGAATTATTAAAAAATTTGAATAATAAAATTAGCATTGTAGTGTTGACTGGGAAAAGATGTTTCTAAAACAATGACGTGATATAACTCAAAAACAAAATTGATGACCACTTTTGTGCCACTGTTTTGCCTGCTATCCTTTTTCACAGAATGTATATACATAATACGATATATTGTTGTTGTACACCTTATGCAAATGATGCAGACCCACACTTTGTAATAGATGGGCAACATTTGGAAAAACTTGTGACAGTAGTGTATGGACAAGGTTTCAGAATATAAGCACCATTTTAAAATCCAGATTAATGTGGATGTAGCTTTATTCTTCTCCACTGATGAGCCTTTATAACAGATAGACGATTCAATCTTTTTTATTATTCAGTTTTGTTCCACAACCCACAACCCCCAAACACACACGTGCACATGCACGCACACACACACACACGCACACACACACAAACACACACACACACAGTAATTCTATAATCACATCCTTCTCAGAGTGTGTAATTATAGAGTGAAGGCCTAACGGTGCTTTTAGAAAAAATATGATCATCTCTGCTTTGTTCCCTCTGCGGTGTGTGTTCCAGTGTCACCCGTGCCCTCTGGATAGCACTGCATGTGAGGCTAAATGAATGTGTGTGATTAGTTTAGAATATTCAGAATGGAGGGAGGGAAGATAATGAATGAATAAGATGAAGCTGTGGGAACTGAGAGCAGAGATGTCATGTGCTGATGACACCATCACATCTCCTTACAGATCTTCAGCTCTTCAGACCTGCAAACAGGCACATAACTGTAACCTTCCACCTTCCTCCGCATTATAGCATTAGTAGATCAGTGAGCACACTACTCAGTCATCTAATTGATACATTAAGACATAGACTGCTTGGAATGGAATACTAGCTTACTACTTACTGATAATAAATATAACTGTGTTTAATTGAATTGTTGGCATTAGTTTATGATCCCATCATGTTGCATCCAGTTATTTTTTTCTGCATTTTAAAATGAAGTTAAAAGAAGTTGAATCAAATAGTGAGTCACAAAACAAGATTTAATGCATGCATTGTGGCATACTGAATTCTGTGCAGTGTGCTCTGTTGTATACTACACATTTTGAAAAATGATAGTTGCATACTCAGAATTTGCATGCTGTACATGATATCATGCACTGCATATATACAGTAGTAGAAGTAATTATGGTAGGATGTTATTTGGAACATTGTCTGATAGGATTATGCATTGACAGTTCATCTTCATTCCCTGCCTCTAACATTCGTTTTACTCACAGAAAAAAAATCTCTTTTTTACAGGTGCATCTGTCACACAGTTTAGCCCACAACTGTGGTTAAATATTAACCTTTTGTTAAATAATAAAATTAATAAGTGAAATTTATAGGAGTTTGAAAGAGAAAGATTATATATCAAGCTATTTTAAACTATTTTATTGGTGGAGTTGAGGAGGTGGAGGGATGCCAGAAAAATCGCCCTGTGTGTGAGGTAAGCAGCTTACATATGTTTTGGTAGTGACTGACATGGTGACAGAAAACATGCTCCACCCAGACTTCCATTTAGAACTCTAATATGAATGGAACTTTGAAAGTAACCAAAAGAGCAGCATTAATTCTTCTATGATATTGTAATTTTAGAATTGTAGATGGATTTTATTTCACTTTTCTGACATTAAAAGTATATTGAGTGCGTATTACAGCATAACTTAATGCTGCTGATCAAAGAGACGTGTGGGGAGGGTTTGGAATTTGTAGACCATGTGGAGACACAGAGCAGTAAATAAAGTGAAACCTCATGGTTGTGTTGCTTTATGGTGTTTTTCCAGCATGTCACCTTTCACATTGTGTTTATGAGCAAGTGTGTGTGTTTATTACGCAGGGGGAGGACGGAAGCTTAGCTTCATCTGACCATAAAAACCACACAGACAGGAGAGCTGACCAGGTGTGAGGGTTACCACGACAACGACATCGAGAGACAGAGAAACCTGTCCAATGTTTACAGGCTGTTTGACGTCAGAGTGAGATTTGTAATCTGTGGAAATAAGGGCGATGTTCAGCCCTAAATCTTACAGCTTCACCTGCAACACATGAAGAACTTTATCTTTCTGGGGGGCTGTTCCATGAACACACTATTCACACTGAGGGACAATTCCAACTTTATTTATTTATATCAATAAAGTTTAATTAATAAAGATACTTACTAAAACTGTATTGCAGTGTATGTTTGGTATCAGCCAGGAGATTAGTCACATGTTGATTAAGATACTGACTGATCATCAACATAAGTAACCTTAACAAATATTATTATAAACAATGTAAACACTTTGTTAATTTGCAATTAGTACTTCTGTGTAGATAAAGGGAAAGAAAAACACGGGTATTGTATTGTATTGTACTGTATTTCTAATGCATTTTTACATTATTTTATTTTAGGTATACCTGTTATGATCACCACTAATCTCTATAATTTTTATGGCTCTAGACAGCAATATAAATCCCTTAGTTTACAGGTGACTTACAGTGTTTAAAAATAACTTAACTTTGTACATGAGGGTTGTATGTAAAATCAGACATTACAGCCGTCAGAAATTTACAGTAGTCGCCAACATCTTCATTCTCACTTGGAAGCCACACACAAAACAATGTGTTATGTAATTTGTAGAAGGAAATACTAAACTGAAAATTGAGTCTTTTCACTGGAGATTCCATCATTAAAGAGCAGGTCTTTATAAAACTAGGGCATCTGAAAAAAAGAACAAGAGAGAAAAAGCAGGAAAGAGGGCTGAAACTTTACCTGAGATAGATGAGAACGATCTGCCAATAAGGAAAGAATTTCTCAGTATTAGGTTTCATCCCTATAAACCGCATGCATTCGTGTGAACCCAGAACACCTGATCTGAAAATATTTCTCATCACTTGAATTATGACTCTTATTACTTCATAGATATACCAGCTTGGTACATTGCTTGGATTCAATGGAATCACTCCGTGTAATGAGACACTAAAACTTTCTCATCACTCTTTGTTACCTGTGTCTCATCCCCTAGTGAATTGACTTATTGGAATTACATAACTGGAAAGTTATTCGATCAGGAAGAGAAAAGATGGCATTCAAGATGATTACAAATAAGTTGTGTGAAGACTGCAACAGTGAAGTTTTAAAGACACAGAGCATCTATTATTGGTCTCAATGCTTCTAATGTCATAGATTTACCTTCTATTACCAGATACTGACAAAAAATATCACGTTTTCTATAAGAGTCCATGCCTCCAAACCTATACATCAGTGTCACATATACTATATACCCAATTTACCTGCAGCCTTTAAAGGCTGTTTTACAGGTAAGGATTTCATGTCATTTCCTCACAGCCTCATCATAACCTCAGTGTAAATGTGCTAAAAATGATAACATTTTAATTAGTTTAATTAGTTTTGGTTACTTTAATAACCCTTTTAGATGTTTTGTGATCATTAAGAAAAACATTGTATTATACACTTGAAGGTGTGATTCACTTTGCGTAATGGACCTCTAAGCTTTTACTGTAATGTATTCAGTCTTTCATGTGCGTCAGTATCGAGAAAGTGCTCAGAAATCAACGCACCGTCACTTTAAGTGAAAGGTGGGCGTGGTCAGTGAGCAAAGAGCGAAAGTGGGGCGGGGATAACATGAATATGTATTAGTCTAGTTACCCCTTAGAGACTCAACGCAGATGAATGGTACAGATTTGGAAGAACCACGCACTGCCACTTCGCTTTAATCACGTCTCATTTATCCGACACGTTAACAGTAAGTGTAAATGGATAGACTATAGACGCTTAGTGGATGAAGAAGTCCTGACAGTGCAGACGAGCGCAAGTCGCTATTTACTATTACAGATTGCGATTTTTAAATTGGATTTCAGCTGTTTCGCACCCTATCTCACCTTTGAGATATTGTTTTTATTTTCCAAGCCTTTAATCGTAAATCAGAGCCGATATGGACACCATATTGGACAACTTCGCTACGGAGAAACTTTTTCCCAGTTCCAACCTGTTGGACCTAGAGGACCTGAATGAGAACGATTTCCTATCCAATGTGGTACGTCAAAATGCATATTTCAAAATGTTGACATGAAAAATGTCAAAATGTTTTCAGTCTCTAGCTGTCGAAATGATGTCAACAGAAATTGAAGTCTTCATATTTTTTGTATCATAATAACTCTTAAATATTTATGAGTTGCAGGATGTTGTTGTTATCACCAGATATAATGAATGCATATGTTTTACCTTAACACGCACCTGTACTGCCAGATTCATCATAAAGTGATATCAAACTGGAGCATGTATTCAGGCAATATTGTTTTGATGTTAAGAGAGTGTGTATAGCACAACAAAAATATTTCGTTTGTTTAATGTAGTTTGTCACACGTATCTGTTATGTTGTGTTGCAAATCAAACATAAACAAGGTCAGGAGATCTCAAGCTGTGAAGTTTGCCCAGCTGCAGACAGATAGCAACACTTTAAACTTTAGCCAGATCTTTGGGGGCGGAGGAGGTCTCAATCGAGCTGGTATTTATACAAGCCCACCCCCCATATACAACCTCCAATCGTTTTTAACTAAGCCACGCCTACATTTGCTCTCAAACTCCGCCCACCGGTCGCCTCATCCTGTTTCTTGTGTCCGGCTGCAACCTGTAGGATAAGACACTGGAGTTACCAGACTGCAATATATGAGCTGTTTGCTGGTGAGATGAATAACGTCACAGGAGGGGTCAGAAGCACAAACCTCTGATATTGACATTAAACTAACCTAAACTAACACACTGACATGTTTACATGCTGAGACCCTGCCAGAAACAAACAAATGACGTGCTCATCTTCAAGTGCAAGACTAAAGCCAAACCCTTAAGCATTTAAAAGCTATAAAGCAATATAGCTTAATTTACAAAAGAAATGTAAAAAGAAATGTAAAACATTTCAAAAGAAATGTAAAACATCAAAAGCTGGTTAAAAGCAAGTTATGTTCCTTAACACACAAAATAACCTAAATGAATACTAATGGCTTCAACAAATATTCAACAGAAATCATCAGAAATGTTCAAAACTACAAAAGACAAAAATTTCATACTGAAATATTCTGTCTCCTGTGAGGGCAACTCTGTGCTGCCATTTGGCAATTTGTAGTTCTCTGTGTTTATCATCATATTTTAATTAGGTCAGTAGGAAAGTAGAGCTGTATAATAGACTGGATTGTAGTTGCGAATATGTTTCAGTTGGGGTTAGCAAAGCGTTCCTTGTGCGTGTGATCCATTAGGAGCCCAGGACATTTCTGCTGTTTCCACAGTGATTCAGTCACTCCTGTGGGTAATTCTATTGACTGACACACATTCATGCATGGTTCTTTTAATCTCTTCCATAGAGAGAAAGAGAGAGACATCACAAATGCCACTATTTTGAGGCACAGACAGGATGGAACAATTTTGACCTTTATTTTAACAGGCATCGTGCATCATCATCTTTCTTAGGGTCTCTGGGGGATGAGTAAAGACAGCTGAGGTTTACAGCAGCCTCACATGAACCAGCTGAGCTTGCTGTTCTCTGAAACACAGCGTGTTGTCATATATTATAAAGTATATAATGCATCATACAGTACCGTTTCAATGCCTAGCCATATGGCTGAACAGCCATTTTAATTTGCTTTTCATGTGAATTGATGATCCGACTGTGCAATTAAAATTTCAGCAGGGTGCAGATGCAGTGAATGGGCAGACAGACAGACAGACAGACGGACAGACAGATGCAAAAGGAGGATCCTTAAGTGACATCTGTCTTTTCTGTATGGCCTTTAAGTGTATATTTGACTGGCTATGGTTTTTAAATGAAGGCCTGTCTATAGATTCATAGTGGAGACCTTTAGATAAGTGTATTAGGGTTTCTTATGAAGACCTCACCTGATTGCCTGTCTGTATGTATTGTGCTGATCTGTCTGTTGTTGAGGGTATGTAATGGGTGGTATTCAATCCAGATGTCCCTCACTGAAGAACAGCTGTGCACCACTCAGTAAGGGTGAAATGACTGAGGGGAGAGTGATGATGGAGAAAAGAGAGAGAGGCTTGTGGGTGAAGGAGGCTCATTCACAGCTTCTGATAGCTGTCTGTGTATGTGTGCATGAGCGTATGCGCGCCACTGTGCTCCTGTGTAGGCATGTGAATGGAGCTCTGTGAAAGACCACTCCAGACCCTCTGTGGTCCCCCGCTCTGCACTATGTGTGTGTTTGTGTGTAAGACAGACATTGGCTCTTAAAAAGTCAGTGAATAGCCGCCTTGTACCCTCAGAGAGGAAACTGGGTTTTACACACACACTTGTTGGTGATTTTAAGATCAGATAATAGTGTGTGTTTTATGTAATACATTGTATTTATAGATTCTGGTGGGTCACTTCATTACTGTAATACTGGGGTATGTTTATCTGGAACCTGGATTTTCTCCACACTACTGTATACATTACTCTGTATGTGTGTGGGTTTAATTAGCCATACATTTGTACCCAAAATCTGAGCAAAACCTGAGCAAAAATATTTGTAAAACTGCTATAAAAATTGTAAATAAAGTTTTTTATTGTTTTCTGTTAGGGCTAGTGTGTGGGTTGGGTTATATTGTTTGTATATAGTATATATGTCATTTCTATAGCATATAGAATATACAGATACAGAATATCTGTATATTTTTAATGTCTATCCTTTAGACAAAGGAGGCTGTGACTTTTTCTCTGTCTGTGGATTTATAGTGTTGTTTTTATACTGCTGTTTTTCACCCATTTTTGTAAACCGAGAATGGCTTTGGTGGCAGAGAGCATGTTTCATTGTGATAAACTCATAAACAGGCTGCCGTGAGAGGTCTTGCAACCAAATAAAGCGGAGAAATTTGGTTCTGATAAAAAACGATTAACACATTTCTGCCTGTTTATGTAAAAGGCTATTTGATCTCAACTCAATCCAGGTGCAGTCATAACAATGGAAGATAAGTGACATGGCATTAAATCCAATAAGAGATATACCTACATAGCTAGTCAATGAAATTGAATTAAGGTGAATCATTTGTACTTTCTTGATCTTTTAGGATTATGCTGACATACTGATTCGATACCGATGAGTGACGCAGAAAATGCCTCACATCACACAAATATCATCAAGCCATTCTGTGCCAAAAATTCAGTGCGCAAATTTGTCTTGTGACATCATTTACCTGTTCATTTACTTTCTGCATGAGAGGGAATGACAGAAACTGGAATAACAGGGGTGGTCTGATCCTTTTTCTTGGTCTGTGTTCTAATGAAAAGATGACTCAGATTAAAGCCCATTCTTTAACAGCACATAGCATGTCTAAACACCACAGAAGAAGACGACTGGTGATGCTATCTACAGGTTTTGCAGGTCCCACCTGTCCTCAAGGCTGTTTCTGCTTTGCTGGTAGTTCTTGAACATCTTGTAAACGCAGAAGCCAGGGGTTAGGCAGCATGGATGCCATATGTAATTTCTGAAGCAAAACTTAATGCATTTCATGTGTAGACTGGGAGCTGAAGCTGGCTTCTGTACTGATCTGGGGCCTGTTATGTTGTTTCTACTGTAATGTGTAAGATGTGACTTAAATTATGGTCTGGAGTCTGGGGGTGAAGGATGAGGATTGGAAGTGGGGGGAGGTGAGGAGCATCTGGAGAGAAGGAACAATCCCGTAAAACTCTCTTAGATGCACTGAATGCTTTTGATGTCTCACATTAATAATGAATTGCTAAGAGATGTTGCATAATCTTAGAATGATTGGGCAAAAAGTGATACTGCTTTAACTGTTACTCATATTTCTCAATAATAACTGTAAACTGTAATTAAAATGACTGTAAAAAAAAACGTTTTACACTCTTTGTGTGAGACAGACATAGAGGCCTTAAAAGTTTAACTCAATGATCATATAAAATTTGATGAATCAACCTTGTTATTTAAACCACTGGAATTTTTTTTTAAAATTTTAAGGCAGCCAATGTTTCCAATCTAGTGTATTTCGTTCAGTCTAATTTCTTTCATAATCTCTAATTCTGAGTCTCATTAATTTCTCATCAAACTTTGAATAAGTGAAGCAGGTACATTGTCTCTTTTAGTCTGTGAAAGACAGAGATTTAATGAATGGGGAATGAGGACGTTTTTACTGGCCCTTGGCCCTGAGCTTATTGATTTACAATAATGTTGCATAGCACTTTGTTACTTTTTAAAGGTTAACTATGTCTGCTGTTGTCATACCTCTTTGCTGTAGGTTTTTAATCTTTTCACATGAAAGACAAAAATAGAGAGTTCATCAGCAGTTAGGTGTGTTCTTACGTAGACACGCATTCACACGCACAGAATAACTAAATCAGCTGTTAGCTCATCGTGACTGTTGGGTGTGTTAACGCCGGTCAAACCAGATCCCCCCCCCATTTTTTTATAATTGCTGGATGTTTTGCATTGTTTTCAGCATATGTTAAATACATTATAAACAAGCATTTGTTAGGACATAACAGTGGGCGCAGACTGTTTTCACATGCCCTGTTATAGCAAAAAATGTAAGTTTAAGCAAAACAAAGAAAACAAATCTTAATCTTTTATTTAAACTCTCTAGTATTCCAGGACTGGTATATCTATAGCCTCATATATTCCAGGTCATATATCTGTGTGCATGTGGTTAGGAACAGTCAGAGGTGTTATGTGAAGAAAGATTAATGTGATTTCATTTGTTTAACTGAATAAGATTCATTATTCCTCATTCCTCTGTTCTTTAAGCAGCAGCTGAGGAGCTGGCTGGAGTTTGGTGACATGTCAGAACTCCTCCTGCTCTCCAGGCACTCTTTCTATTTTTCTCCTTTCGTCTCTATAGCCTCCTAAGAGGCTGCAGAGAACTTTGGATATTTTAAAGGTGTCGGCCCAATGCTCTTTCAATTACCTCTTGAAATGTTTTGGGTTTAACCTCCAAACTGAGGACACAGACACTCTTTTCTAGACAGTAGTGAGTTGCTTCATTGCATATAGTGGGCAGCTGCATTCTAAGATAATAATCTTAGTACAGGAGACTCGACTCATTTGATTTCAGTCAAGTTTTCCCTTAGCACGCTGCTGCTGTTTCATATCAGCTGATTTGTCAGATTTACTTTTGTGCAAAAAGCTGCACTCGTGGGGTGTGCTCAGTGTGTTTTGACTTTTAACATTTGCACTAACAAAGAGCATGTATAACCTGTCCTGCACAAGTGAAAGGACATATTCTTACCAACTGTAGGCCTGTGAGACCCAGTGTTTCACCACTCGGCCTCTGAATAAACATGTCGGCTGGGTGTCAGAGTTTGCAGGAACCTGATGTCATCTTTCCTTGAGGTCCCAAACTTCTCCTTGGTTTTCCCAGACTCCCTCTCAAGGGATCAAAGAGCCAGATGTTTATGTTAATTACTTAATGATTTTTAATTCCAGGCAAGATTTTAAATTTGTCTTATGACGGAGATGTTAGTAATTAGAATCAATGCAGTTTGCTTTCACTACTTACTACCTATCACTGCTACAGTAGGTCTGTTACAAAAGAAAAGGTCTTTGTGTGTTTCAAATTAAATTATTCTTTAATTACACTTAATGGCTATCATCATAATATATTATATAAGAATATATTAAGAGAATCAAAATATGCTTTTTCCTCACATAATGTGGTCAAACAGAAGAGACTAACAAGATTTTAGGATATTCTTTTGCTTGGGGCTGTGTTGCCACAGGCTGTTTTGAGAAAGCCAATTTAGACAAAATTACAGAGTGCTGGAGCCGTCTGAAGCACGGGGGGATGGAAAACACATCTGAGGAGACCCCCTCTCTTCCCAAAGTGCAACAGCAGAAAGTGTTTATGGGAATTCCTTGTTTTCTAGGATATCCCCTTTATTTCTGCGGAATTCTCGCTCTATTTTGCTTCCCATGTGTTGTCTGTATCGCTCTTGCTCTCTGCCACCTACTGTTTCACCTCCAGAAGAGCCCGTCTGGTTTGTGGCCCTCGGTGGCTCCTGTGTGGAGGTGGGGCTGAAGCCTAACTGCCTTCTGTGGTCACGGTTCTCTTGCTCTATGGCTGAGAGCAAAAATTAAGAAAGATCTGGAACTGGAATTAAGAAACCAGCAGAAATAAGAAGAGGGGGAAGGGAACAAAGAGTTGTATTTGGACAGCTAGAAAGAGAAAAAGGGAAGGAAAAGAAGAGAGTGAGAGAATGACAAAGAGGAAAGAGAGAGAGAAAAGGAAGAGAGAGAAGGAGGATGGGTGAAAAGGAGAGAGGGGAGCAATGGAGCACAGGTCTAGAGAGGGGAGCAGGACCTACAACAAAACCTAATGTGCAGACTTTAGATTCAATATTCTTATTCTATTAATATGAATGTCGTTGAAGTTGTGTAACTTCTGAAGGTGTTGTATACATAGACAACAAAGAAGAATTTGCCTTCTTGCAAATGTTTGGTGAGCAACCTGTCTGCCTGATCTTCAGAGAGGTGGGTCGGACCTGGAGTCTGCGCCTGGTGCTTAGCACACAAAAATCACAGAGTGCAGCTGTAAACTTGACGCCATGCCTGTAATCTAAATCAGCCCTCACCTGTTAACACCTGCAGAGGCCCAGCTCTCTCCCTCACCTGCAGACTCCTAAAACTGCGCCCGTCTCCCCCCCCTCTCTCACGCGTCTGGCTCATCTTGCATGCTGAGCTGATCATAATGAGCTTGGGCTCACGACTGTCCTCCCTGACCCATCTCAGATCTCTCACAGCTGCCAGCTGGAATCTGAATCTGAGAATATGAACTGACTTTAAAGTGCAGATGTGCTGGAGAAAATGTGACTTTTAAAAAATGCATCCTAACTCCAAACTCGCACATGAAAGAATCTGTCCCTCATATTTAGGGCAAGAAAGCCAGATTTAGTGCCTAAAAATTAGAATATTTCATGCATGAAAGCTCCAGAGAAAGCTGTAAATATTTAAAAAACTAAATAAATGAAACTCAACAGATAATGCTGTGGTGGAAGTTCATATTTTTATTTCACATGAGGGAGACCTTATTTTAATTTGCATTTAATTTACATTATTGACTAGTATAAACTCTAAACATCTGCAAAATATGACTTTGGTTCAAGAACTTTTCCCTGTGTGCTCATTTGTTTCTGTTTTTGTTTCTGTCCAGTACCGCTCTGAGAATTAATCTTCTTGTTGTGACTCATTGTTAGCAGAAAAAGTCTTCGAGAGGCACATATTTCCAAACATTGTGGATTTGGCTTTATTCTCAATTCCAATTCTGCTGAATGATTTTTATCAGCATGTTTATTTTTCCAGAGACTAAAGCGTTATTTTCACGCCAACCGAGCCGCTCCATGCGCACCCTGCACTCCGGCTCTGAAATGACAAGCTCCTCCTCATTTTGCATACTGTGCTCTGATTGGCTGGAGTGCAGCTGGATGTCTGAAATAAGGGAATGGAATGCAATGAGTCGAGCAGGCGTGCAGTTTACCAGCCTGCCCAGACCCGGACGTGACCCAAACATTACATTAAGAAATGGATCAGATGGAAAAATAGAGCACTGCTTAGTCTGCACACACATGCATTCAGCAGTCACAAAGCAGAAAATATTTAAATGACAGTATTTGAGAAAATAGTTTCTCAATTGAATAATAAAATAATTTAACTTAAAATATATTTTCTTTTCTTAGGTTACAGAATGTCTGTAAATGCTTTTTGTAACGCTTTAATCTCTTTGATATCTGAGCTTACTGTGAGTATAGCATAGGAGGAAATGAGATTCCTCTGTTAGAGTGTGTGTGTGTGTGTGTGTACATGCTTGTGTGAATGACTTTAGAAACTCTACTGCTGAAGGGCTTCTAATCTCCTGCTCAATGCAACTTTGTAAAAATCATTCAAGTGTATTTTATAAGACAAGATTCAGACAGAACTAGTAAGACAAACACAGATGTCAAAGAGAGAGCTGGAGAAGACCCAGCTGCACAGCTAATTGTAAAAAATGTGTAGTGAACTGTGCTTTCAGTTCACATTTGAAGTGTATGGTTTACGTGTGAAGGGACTGAGAGGTGAAATTCTCTTAAAGTCTCTTTTTACATCATCATTTACTCACCGTCATGAGATTCCTGTCTTGAAGTTACTTTGTATTGAGGTTACAAAGTAAGAGGTTTTAAAGCTTTTTGTTGAGGTTTAAAGCTGACACAATGCTGAACAGTGAAGAAGACTTGTTTTCATATGTCCTTAAATCCCTATAATGAAAGAGAGCCTTCCACTTTTCTGTTACTGCACATTGCCCGAAGGCATTGGGATGAAAATAACTGAAGTTCCTTGGAATTCTTGAGTTTTCCATCTGTCTCTGAGGAGCCTTCCAGATGTGGAATTTCAGAAGTCTTGCATCAGCACCCCAGCATTGCATCATTACCACTGGCCCTATAAATGCAACCGAAAACCAGACACTGCAACTCTTAACTGACACTTGTCAAAACAGCAGACGCTCTATAGAGAGATGAAGCTGATAATAGAAACACTCAGACTGTCTGCTGTGATAACACATACAGGGACCACACACACACACACACAAATACAGTTTTTTTATTGAAGCTCCTTCGTGTCATGTCATATTAGGGATCTGTTTTGTTTGCAGTTTACCACAGTGTAAGTCCTAACCTGGCACAATGCAACACGTTTCCAGCGACAAGTGAATTTTGTGAATACAAAACGACTGGGTGATATGGCACAGTCACGACCAATCAGAAGTTTGTTTTAATTATTTGCAGCGTTTCAGACATGGCAGAATAAGAAAATACTTGCGTTGAAATTACATGTTTTTCAACCTTAAACTTTCCTGTTAAACAAGCCAAACATAAGCAAATCAAAACATAAGAGCTGTGAACACAATGTTTGGGTTTGTTCTTAAAAGCAAATTTTATTATAATAATAATTAAAATGTAACCATATTAAAATGATGCTTCTTACTGAAGTCAGTGTTATTTGAACTGCCCAGACATTACAACAAAGCCTTTGGTCTGATTATAAGTTAAATGTTTGGCCTCAAGTGCTACTGGAATGTTTGAAAGCCTATTAACAGATATGATTAATTGTCCACTGTAAGCATAATTTTTAGAATGAGTTCAGTCCGGGTTCATCGGGTTCATTAAGATATCTGTTCTTTACCTCCAGGAGCAAGAACATTTAACCACCATCAAAGTTTCAGGGTGGGACTGTGTATTTAAACTCAACCATGGCAATTAGCTTGGCACTGACGGTTGGAGAGCTGCGTCATTTACCAGTCCCCATCATCAGGGTGTTCCCAGGATGTCATTCAGCAAACAATACGGATAACTGACGTTTATTTCCTGTTCCTCTGATGCTTTAGTATCCATACACCACATGCAACAAGTTTTACCAGATACATGAGGCCATGCATATTACATGTGACAATACCCACAGTACTTGTTTTTCTCCAAATTTTCATTGTATTTATTTCAGGTTAGGCTGGGCAGAGCCAGAGTAAACATTTGTAACACCATGGTCTTTCATTCACTGAAGTGACACAGTTCTGTTGGTGGGAGGAATGTGATGTTATGCAGTATGCATGCACATGTACATACTCAGCTAACAGGGAACGTTCTCATAATGTTGTCCTAACATTTTCTAAGAAATGTTCCTGCATGTTCTGTGGGGTAGTTGTGGCCTTATGGTTAGAGAGTCAGATTTGTAAATTAAAGGTCGCAGGATCGATTACTACAGCTGGCTGGTAACAACTGAGGTGCCCTTGAGCAAAGCACCCAACTCCAGATTGCTCCCTGGACACAACAGTGCTGCTGTTAAAAAATAACAAGTTTTTGTTACTTAATGGAAATGGTGGGGAAAGCTAAAATAGTTTCAGGTGGTACGTGTCCTTGTTCACATGTTAAAAAAATGTGTGCTATATATAGATGGGGGCTGGTTCATTTACCTAATGCTCTACAGGTGTGTCATTCACACCTGTATCCCGGATCAGGATGTAAACATTATCAGGTCCTCGCACACCTTCGTCACACCCCTCTCAACAAACACACTCAGACAGCCTCTTTAAAAAGTGTGCATGTGCACTCGTCTGAACTCATACAATCTCACATACTAGAACAGCATGCATTCAGTTGGACACACTCGTGCATGAAAGAATGCATATCACTTTTCTGATCGACCTTTTCACTGTACACACCTAAATGACAGACTTTTAAGAGTGACTATATTTAACATATCTGTAGATGTTATTTGGGTTGGTCTACTTTGCTTACATGGGTGGGATGAGTTTAGCATTCAAATGATTTGTTGTCTACTGTAAGAACATATTTTAAATGCCTTCAATGGGTCTTCTCAGTATAGCAGTCCTTATATTTCCTTACTAAAAGACCATCACTTAAAATGTTTTTGTTGTGTTCTTTGTGGTCTTTCCCCAGCACTTCTCAGAGCAGATGGAGGACTTTTCCAATGATCTTTTCAGCAGTTTTTTTGATGATCATCTGTTGGCGGAGAGAAACCCATTGTTGGATATGGATCTGGATCCTCCAAACCCCGACATTCAGGCAGAACACAGCTACTCTCTCAGTGAGGACTCTGCCCCACAGAGCCCTTCCATACCCATCAAATCAGACAAGGATGCAGGTTAGCAAAGAGCCCAGTATTTCCATTACCTTAACCTTTTTAATCTCTGTCTAGACATCTCTAACTCTTTTCCATCCACACAAACATTCGCCCATCATTTGATCATTTACTGTATCACTGCAACATCAAAAGAATATTTTAGAGTCCTGATAAACTCTGTAGTTTAAAGAGTCAGCTATCAACAGCTGTAGTTTTCTGTAAAATCTCTCTCTCTCTTTCTCTCGCTCTCTCTCTCTCTCTCTCTCTTCCTTATCTCCCGGAGCACCCGTGCAGCACAGAGTTCCTTGATGACGCTTCAGCCAAGAGCTCAGTCTACCATAGGAAGCTGGGAATTCCAGGAAGACAGCCAACACTCACACTCGCTTACTCTTTTAGTCTGTCTTTCTCTCTTTTTCCCACACACACCATGATCAGGGCCAGGGAACTGTAGCCATCCATAAAATGAATAAGAAGTCTGGTTTCCAGCTTCAGATGGAGAATAGGTGGAGAAATGGTGGGGGCTGTCTCAGAAAGTTGCATCATCCTGAACTTCAATTGACTATGTGAGGAGTGTGTCTGTGTGTGTGTGTGTGTGTGTGTGTGCAGACTGCAGCTCTAATTCAGTGAGGATTTAAATCCTCAAAGTCTCAAAAAACCATGAAGGTAGGATCCATTTAGCCAGACTGTGCTAGTTTGGGCCCCCTAATGTAAAGGCTAAAAAACCTGTAGCATAATGCAGTTTACTTCTGAAAATGTATGTTACTGTCTCAAGCACAAATCTGAGAGTAGAACTGATGTTGGGCGTTTAGACGACCTCAGTGACTTTACAGTAGGTGTTTCAGCTTTGTGTGATATCCCCTCGGACCCATAAACCTGCCCCTGTCTGTGGTATAAAGGCTCTGAGGGGCTTTTGCAGGCCGTTAAAGTGGGCACTGGCTGATTCACTGCTTTGTCTCCTGTTGCTCCACAGTGACATTAAACCCACTAATGAGCATCGCCCTTCCGTTTCCTTTGGACTGGAGTCACCTCACTACGTTACTTGCTGTCCTTCAAACATCAAAGCCCTAGAGTGCCCCAAAGGCATGACCCAGCTTCTGTTTAATAGTGATGATAATAGGAGGGTCTTGGACACTTGCATGTAAATCTAAAATGACTTGTTCAAATTATTACATACTAGAAGGTCAATATCATTGATGGACATGCAGTAATAGTTTCAAATATTTACCCTGCTAACCAGTAAGGACCAGAATAGTTGTGTTTGAATGTTGTGTTTAACCAACAAGACGTCCTCAAACCTACTACATTATGCAGTTCTATGTTGATCCACCTGTTAAACCAGCACCCCTAACCACCACAAACCAACCTAAACCAGCAGAGAAGGTGCGTGTAAGCTGGTTATTTTACCAGGAATGTGTTGCTTTTGCTAATACAGGGCGATGTGACCCCTGATATATCCTTCTGTGAAAGAGTACTTTTAATTTACTCTGAGTTTAAAAAAGCCGTAGAGGAAACTAATCCCTTGTTGACAATAGAGAATGTGCGTAAGTGTGTGTTTGCTTTAGCGCATGCTGTTGGCTGAGAGTCTCTTATGTTCTAATCTGCTGTATTGAGTTGATGGTTTGGCCACTTTCACAGAGGTTCCCCACAGGCAGAGAGCTTGAAAGTGTAAAATCCAGCATTCTCCTCTAAACATCAGAGGTCCTAAAGAGCTTTTCCTCTCCTGTTGTAATCAGGCTCCTGCTGATATCCTTCCCCACAGACGACTAACTTGAAAAACCTGCCATCCTTCTTTACAAGGCCGCATAATGTTTTATCGATCCTACAGTGGAGACTGCAAACAAATGTTATAGAGGGCAGCGTGATAACGAGGGCTTTCAATATACGTGCTGCTTTCCTCCACTTTGAAGCTTGCAGACATGTAGAGCTGTTCTTTAGATGCCCCTTTTATGCCCCTCCCACCTAAGGTGGCTTTTGTAGTAACCATATAAAGAGAAGCTGGTTTGTGTTTACCTTCCATTAACTTCTACCTCATGTGCATCATAACAGCCCTTATATGAAACTTCCTTCCATTAAGTCTGAAGTGTGAAATTTGTCACTTTAATGTAAGATTAGTTTGGTTCATAAAGTCCAATAGCACACAAATCTGTAACATAACAAAATGTTACATTTACATGAATTAAATTATTTATTGTTTCAGTTGTTGTATGTACCCAGTTAACAGGGAATGTTCTCAGAACATTGGCTAACATTCTCTAAAAGTTCTGTCAAAGTTAAAAATGTCAAAAACATTTTTGCTGTAACATCAGTATAATTTTGGATGTCCAGTAATGTCTTTTAGACTATTTACATTAGTTCTGGATCCCAGTTCAAGCATTTCTATATTTTCTGCTAAATGTACACAACATCTCTGTTTAGGGTCCACTCTCAGTTCTTGGTTGTTTTCCTCTGTTTCCCATTTAAGACTATGTATCTCACCCCCCAGATTCAGAGGCGATGTGGTCCTTCAGTCAGAATCTCACAGCCATTCTAGTGAAACAGGAGCCAAGCCTGATGTCTGAGAATGGCCCTGAAACAGCACCCCCTTTGGTCAACACCAGCACATGCTCACACACCCTCACACTTGCCCCCCCACCACAGAGGAACCACACAAGGGAAAAGGTAAGAGAAGAAACGATTACAACACAAACCTGTTTCTGAAATTGACTTCGAATTCCTATTGGTCATTAAAAAAAACCTTTATTCAATACATGCAACCACACATTCAGTTTTAATACATTGATTTGCTATGTTGCTTGCCAGCCGTATACAGTCTTAACTATAGTACGTAATTTATAGTTGGTTAAAAATAGCAGTAATAGTTGTATTGTTAAAAACCTTTAGTCATAAAAATGTAACTGTTTATTAAAGATTGTTTTAACATTAAACATTACATTATGCAACTTGAGTCTGGGTGTTACAGTGATTTTACTATAGGTATAGTAACACTCTTTACCCATTAAAATTACTTTCATGTTTTGTTGATGTATGTATTCTGGAAGAAAGTTTTATCAGTCAGGCAACTGTGGTCATTGTATACGCTATAATGTCATAGTCCACAAAACAGCTATTTTAGAGTGAACTGGACAGTTTTTATTAAAACTGAGCTGATGGTAATGATCCTCACACACACTGTGGACCAGAGGGACCATCGTGTTAGCATGACAATGAAAAACACACAGACACACATCATGAGCTCTTTTGCTTAGCTGGCTGCCCGCTTCACTTCTCAGTCCAGCGAACATGTTCTCATTGAACTCATCGACTCGAGAGTTGAGTGAAGATTCGTTCTGTGTGCATATCTGGCTGCGGACATGCCCTTAGCATCAGAGCCATGGAATCGCTCTCTCCTCTCTGACTCCGTGCTAACACGGCCCAGACTTTCTGCCAGCTCCCAAAAACCCTCTCCGGGGAGCAGATCTGTGGCAGCCGTTGCTGTTTGAGGATACCTGTCATCAAAATAAGCAAACACGCAGAACAAGACTTGAACATTCTTTGCTGGTAATTAACAACAGAGTTCTGTCAAGAATAACTTGGCTGGGTGATATTCAGGATGGAAGGGGTTATATAAACACAAGCCCTTTATTTAGGAAGAGCAGCAAGACGCACACATGGTTTAAAGCTGTTCTGTAGTTCCACAGCGATCTGCCGCCCTGGAGAGCGGCCTCACAGCGTGACCACGTGCCACAAGACAAGCAGACGAACACAAACCATATATAACATAGCATTACAAAGTGACACGTAATAACTATAATTCACGATCTGCATATATTACATAATCATCAAGCAATGCACTGGGACGCTTTTTGGGGCCACCTTGGAACCGAGGAGGAGTTAGTCTGAGTTCAAGCTCTTAAACCGTAAATCCGTATATGACCTGATTTTGCTATAGTTTAATTTTAATGAAGCTTGACTAGGAAGGGAGGAAAGTGGATTTTATTATGCTATTTGAAAGACGTTTGCTTAGGCGCTTTGGATAGATTCTATTTATGTGCATTCAGTTAATTTGCAGCTGTAGCTTATTGTAATGTTCAGTTTCTGAACACCCACACACATACAGATTGCCAGATAAAGTTTGTGGAGAATACATATTGTTTGAACACTAATGGTGTGCACACTAAAGGTTTAAATAACGTTCTTACAACCTAGCAATAACGTTAATACAACATCTAAAATGTTCCTAAATGAACTTCTTTGTTACTTAATGGAAACATTACGGAAACATTCTTACAACCTGATCTGATGCTAGTGTCATCTCTTTCTGTTCACGATTGCTGATGGCTGACCAGACTGTGTGTGGTTAGCGGGGGGTAGCTTTTACTCTGTCAGAGTAAACAGTTTGAGTCTGTCTTAAGATGTGTTTACTGCCTCAGAAATCCAGCGTGAAGCATTTATTCCAGTACCAATCAAATACCACGAAATACTGCCGACCACTGCAGTCAGATATCATCAGAGACTCTCAGATAAAGCTATCGGCAGAGTCACATACTGTATTCCTGCAGTCTGCATTAAGGACACACACTTCAGTGCAAAAGCATCTGTTTTGTGCCTTAAGAGTAATTATGCTTTTGGGGTTTGTTTGTTTGTTTGTTTTCACTGTGTTAGGGTTCCAAAGGTCTGAGCTCAAACTCTGTTCCTGCCATCAAAGCAGAACCCAGCGATGCGAACCAGTTTCTCAATGTCCCCTCAGGTAGGTTTGGAATCTGTCTTCAGTTTAAACACAAACCTTTGCTTGTAGCATCTGTAGTAGTGGTTCACAGTGATTTATGCAGAACACACAGTCAGCAACATGTCTGACCTTGTATGTTCAAAACATAATAATAGCAGCTCTGGTGCAGTGGGTAGCATGTGCCATTAAAAAAGCTGTTGGTATATGGGGATGCCGGTTTAAATTCAGCCTGCAACCCATCTCTCACCATTATCCTCAATATAAAACGCGCACAAATAGAACTTTAAACTGCTGTTTAATTAAACATATATATAATTAAACAGCATATATATGTATTTAAACATAACCATATATACCTTATATACACATATGGTCAGTACAGTTCTAATAACTCTTATATCCTGCTCTCCCTGTAAGGTCAGTTCAGTTCAGGGTTATAAATACTGTAATGGTGTGTTCTTTTTCCAGAGGAAATGAGACTTAGTGTGAGTGTTTATTTATTTAACTTTTCCTTGTGTTTGAGAATCTCTCAGATCTTAATGTTGGTTCACTCTGAATGGCCTTTTAATGAAAATGGTCTTTGAGAGACACGTTTTAATGCAAGACATAAAGTTCTGAATTTAATTAGAATTGTTTTGATAGCTTTGCTTTTACATTTCTGTGCATATTCTTGTGTTATTTGTGCACATGTTTGGTATTAGTTCTGAAATATGTTGTCATGTATGTAACTAGATTGCTATAATATTTGATCCAATATAGATTGACCCAAAACTGTAATATTACCACAATGATGGACTACATAGCCACACACTTCACTGGTATTGAATACAAACTTTAATGTGTGATGGTGGTGCTAGCCTTTTTTATAATCTTGGCTCATAACACTTTGCAGAAAGTTAAGAGCAAATAATTCAGAGTACTGCCCCATTATGCTGCTGAGAAAAACACTAAACCCATACAGCTGCTATAGTGTGACTGGTCCCTGAGTGTTCTGTATGTCATTTTGCTAATGGCAAGAAACCTATAACACCTGCAGGCTAAGCGTGTGCACTGTCTGTCTGGCAGTATGACGTTCTCTTATCCTGCTTATCCAGAAAAAACAGAATTAAAGCAGTTCTGTGTGTATGCAGGGACATTGCCAGACCAAACACAACAGTCGGTCCAACACACACACCAGACTTTATGCAGCTTCGTGTTGTGTGATGCCCAAAATCTTACCCTAAGAATTAGACTTTATCGGTGCTTGCTGATGACAGGTGAATTGATCGAATGTTGTTGTTTCATTCTGAATTTTGGTTTCTCACTTTGTCTTGCCTTTGCTCAGATTCATTGGCCATTTTATTACTGATTGTTTTGGAGGGTTTGTGTATGTGCAAAATTGATTAAAGAAATAGTTCACCTAAAATATTATTTGTCAGTTTTCCTATGATTGCTCCCTCCTGTCATTCCAAACCAGTGTGCATATTTTTCTGTGGAACACAAAGGAAGAAATTTTATGCTTTTCTTTTCCATACAATAATAGTTCTTAGTGACTGAGTCTGTCAAGCTTCAAAAATGATAAAACGCAATAAAAGTACCATAAAGTGTTCCATATGACCGAAACTGAAATTTCGATTTGTTCCTCACATAAAGCTATCAAATGACTTCAGAATCTGGAATACACAGGTGATTTTTCATGCTTTTTAGAGCTTGACAGACAGGATCACTATGAATTGTCATTGTAAAGAAAAACCATTGGAAATGAGGAGCGTAAAATTTCCCCATTTGCATTCCACGGAAAGAATAACATCATACGTAGTTGGAATGACATAAAGGTGAGGAGCTAATGATCGAATTTTAATTTTGGGTGAACTATACCTTTTATCTGATGTATGACAGATATTCAGTTTTGTTACAATCAGGCAGATCTTCCGAATTAGTGCTGTATGGAATCACAACGGATCATTAAGAGCTTGGATATTACTGCCGGGAATGAACAGGAGTCGCAGGTGTTTTAGAAGCTTTAAGATGATTGCTCTGTTCCCAACAGATGAGAATCTGCGGTTGCCTCCAACTCCACCCAGCAGCCACGGCAGTGACAGCGATGGATCCCAGAGCCCACGTTCACTGCCACCATTAAGCCCCGGCCACCTGCAGAGCCCTCATTCAATGCCTCCCTCCAGCCCTGCCCGGCTACAGGCTCGATCCTCCGCAGCCATCTCCTCATCCCCTCTCCTCACCGCCCCCCATGTGAGTCACACACAATACATTATATGACTTACAGTATATGACGCAAACCCTAATATGGTAAAAAACAAATATTATGTACATATGACGTAAAAATGCAGAGTTGTGTTTTTATTTAGAAGCTGCAGGGAACATCAGGCCCTTTAATGCTGACAGAGGAAGAGAAGAGAACTTTGATCGCTGAGGGATATCCTGTCCCCAACAAACTGCCCCTCACCAAAACTGAGGAGAAAGCCCTCAAACGAGTCCGCAGGAAAATCAAAAACAAGGTATTGTTAATGACCACATACTGGTAAAGGAATATTTTAACAAATCATAGACATGAATTCTAATTGTTTTGAACATATCTCACAAACACTTTTATTGTAGGCTTTTATTGTCATTTTGACAACTTGACAACCTCGGTCCCCATTCATTTTTATTATATGAAAAAGAGTCACTATAAAGTTATATGGGTTTGGAACAACAGTGTGTTTAAATGATAACAGAATTTGAACCGACTGATATAAACAATATGCTAATTTTTATTTTTTGGGTGAACCATTCTATTAATATGGAATCATATATGTTCCTGTATATTGTGTTGTGTTATTTAGTCATTCTTTGTTTCCATAGATCTCTGCACAGGAAAGCCGCAGAAAGAAGAAAGAATATGTGGAGTGTTTGGAGAAAAAGTAATTCCACTTTATTCTCTCTCTTTTGTTCTCAATCACTCTCCCTACAACATACTGTGTGTCCTGCTCGCTGTTTTGTGGGTTTGTTGTGTGATTGTGGCCAGTGGCTACAATCCATGCACTCATTGGGGTGTGCATGTGTGTGCGGTTGCATGAGTCATTTTCCCTTTTGTGCTGCTGTTAGGCTCTCAGGGTTTGGATAGTGCGCTGGAGAGACTGGACTGACTGGACACACACACACTGTTTTTCCACTGCTTCATACTGTAGTTTATTAACGCGTACGTCATTAATGTGTGTGATAAATGAGGGCATGTGTGTTTGATTTGGTGATGTAAGGTCAGAGCTTAAGGGTCATAAAGTTAACAAGGGAAGCTGTTTATTTATGTGTTTAAATCTGCCTTTTTGACACTAGTAATAAAACACTCTCTCACTTTCTTTTTCTCTCTCTTTCTCTCTATTATCCGCAGAGTGGAGAACTATACTTCAGAAAACAATGAACTGTGGAAAAAGGTTGAGACACTTGAAAACGCAAACAGGTGAGTTTCCATATGTGTGCATGTGTTTAATAGCAGTGATCACTTTATAGCAGGAGTTTAAATGTAACTGTAATCGTATTTGCGGTAAGCGCACACGGCAGCATCTGTGGAGTCAGCAGGTGTTGCAAAGGTTTTAACCTTCCCTTTCAATCACAAACAACAGCAGCTCCTCATTCACTCCTGGGTGGGCTAGTTAGAACATAGACCCTGACACCGAGGCGCTGTCTGTTCCTACTGTTTGCAGAGAGACACAGAGAGAGAGCGCAGTGGGGTGATTAGATGTTTTCAAAGTCAGCTTTTTTGAGAGTTTACTGTAAAATCTCTTTGAAGCTCAGCTCTGAATGCTGTATGGTACCGTGGTATCAGTGGTATTCCCATTACCACAGATTATCTCGTGGGATATGGATATGTTAAAGGTAGGGTAGACAATTTCAGAGATGCTAGCAATAGCAAATTAGCTTTAAAAGCATAATATCCCACCCTTCCTTCAAAAACCCAAGTGACAGGTTGAAAGGCAAGTGGGACATCCAATCATTGCATTCGGACCAAATGCAGTGATTGGACAAACATTTTATGGTGCTGTGCCTTTCACAGAATATATATAAATGTATTTAGACCATTTTATTTAGTGATTGCTATCAGGATGTGAAGAGACTTTCAACCAACATAAAACATGTTTCTGGAAAAGGAAATATTTGGAACATTCTGGAAAGCCATCGCCTACCCTGCTTTAGGTATAATGGTATGTCTGTGTAAATATGTATATTTAGTATAGTTATTTATATAATTATTTATATATTTAGTTTAGTTAATATATATTTAGTAACTTTTTCAGTTTGTCTTAACAGACTCAGTGGACTGATAACAATTCTTGTAGCTTTATCTAAAGTTTTTCCAGGTGTTTTTACTTTATCAGAATGTAGATAGTTGTTTATTATTCCATCTCTGAGAACATCTTTTCCTCTTGTTCCTTTATTTCTTTGTCCTTTTGGGATATTATAGCGTTTTTGCAGCAATGCAACTGTTAACAGCGAGAGCTTTATTTCTACGTGAGTGTGTGACAGGATATATATGAAAGTCTGTGTGTATAGTGTATGTAGTGTAAAGTAATATTTTACTGAGTTTTAAAGAGGATTGGCTCTGGTCCATTATTAACGGCACACTCGCACAGCACGGTTCCTGTCTGCCCCTCATTACCGGCTAATGAGTGTGTGTGTGAATGTGTGTGTGAGTGTGTGTTGTGTGTTGGCTCTCAGCCAATTCTTATTGGGATAAAGCCCTTGCAGCTAGCTTGTAGAATTCAAAGAGACAGCAGGGGGGAATTTTGTGTGTGGTGTGGGTCGTATATTAATGTGGAGTAAACCACTGTTTATATAATTCATGTAAGATGATTACTGTTAGTTCAGTAGGATGGTGGAAACTTAAGCTTCTCCTCACTACTGAAATACTACCTTTAACAAAAGAGTAGTCCACAGCACTTATTATGAACGTGTATGTATCTGTTAAAATTAATATACAGGTTGTTTAGCCAAGTGGTTAAACCTTTGCAATGGCTAGCAGAAGGATGCAGGTTTGAGTCCCCAAAAGCACCTAATCTCAGGCTGACCAGTGAGAATGTTATTGTAATAGGTTTACTGTTCATTGCTTTAAATGAAAGAGTCTGCCTTATCTTTATATTGTTTCCCCAACCTGTTGCAATGGCTCTATCTGGTGGTGGAATTAATGTTCTAATCACTATTCCATAATAAATGCATTTACAAAGCATTTACCCTCCTGTTGTGGCACAGTGGCTTATTTCCATCACAGACTTTGTTGAAAGAAAAGTAATAATGAACAAATGCCAACGACAAGAAAAATGTGAATTTTCGTTTGATGTCACGTCTTAGTTAGTCCACTAGAGGGAAATCTCTCTCATTTACTTTTATGCATTTGGCACAACCTTTTGCGCTGCAAACACAACAGGCTGCCGATTGGGCTACAGGAACATAGACTGTGACCGTGCATGCTTTATGCTTTGTGGATGAAGAAAAAGAAGACAAAGCTAATTAAAGGGATTTTAATTAAAGGTGATCACCCACTCTGTCTGTACAGTGACATTGAGGAGGAGGTTGAACGCGCTTGCGTGTGAAAGTGGTATGAGTGGTGTTCAGCTTATGTAACAACGTGGCCAGTAATATCCATATTTCTAAACTCAGAGAGCATGTGAGGATAATAAGAACAGCCTGCTGTTAAAAAAACGTCAGGCTTGTGAAAACCACATGAATCCTACAGACACGCACATGCTGTCTACACCCTGAACTATAGACTCTGCTCATCGTCCCTCTTCTGTGTGTTTGTGTGTTCTGTAGGTCTCTCCTCCAACAGTTGCAAAGACTGCAGGCTCTAGTGAGCGGAAAAGTGCCTCGATCCTGCAAGATCGCTTCCACACAGACCAGCACCTGTCTCATGGTATACACACACACACACACACACACACACACACTCACACACACACACACACACACACT